>JAVJIF010012529.1:0-150077 GCA_038442645.1 Agave tequilana
ATATGGCTTCTGAAATTGAACACATCATCACTGGAGCTGCCACTTCATATAGTTAACCACTGATTAGGTCCATCTGTACTTCACTAGCATTGGTCCTTGATTAATCCTATTTCCAAAATTAGTGCCCACTTGAGCAACCAACTTCCTGTGATGCGGAGCTTGATCTTGTAGTTCTTGAAGTATCTTGCGTCTCATACTTTTTACCTCTTTGCACACCATTTGCTCTTTCACTTACTGAAGCATTTTATTTCAGAGCTCAAAGACCAGAAATAACTCGGTGATATACTTGCTTAAAAACCATTTGATGCAAATTAACAGCAAACACAAATAAAACAGGGATGGAAATGCTTGGGAAAGCAAGATGCTGAAATATCTTCACTAACCAGCAACACACAATTTTTGAGGCTTAAGCTAATAACCCTTCAACAGATTTAGGAAGGTGGGTAGTTTAGAAGACAATTTAGATCAGTTCTGAAGAAGCAGTGGTGCCAAGATTCTATTGTTGGCCCAAAGGCCCTCACCCTAGTTTTGATGATGATCAACTCATGTAGTTATATTTACTAATGATCTTGTGTTTAATTAGTGACAGATTCATGATCAAGATCTTAGTAGGTGCATACCTCAACAAAGGTTAAAAGATCAAGATTTGGAGCTTGCATGTTGTGATCCAAGGAGCTTTGGATCAAGCTTGGACCAAGTCAAGATGATGTGAAGCTTCAAGTGAAGACTTCAAGAAGTTGAAGAGTTGGGTCTAGGTATAGAATTTGTTTGTTTGTTTTAGTAAAAATGTAAAGGATAGATAGTTGGTGGATTGCTCAAGTTATATCACACACACACACTCTTGATTAGAACTCTTGATTTAAAGTGCTTTCATAAAGATTTCTTTTTAGAAAAGAATTTTTATTTAGTAAAAGATTTTCTAGAGTAGAAAAGATTTTTCTTTGAGACAAAATATTTGTTGGTTTTTGGTATTTCTATCATGTATATTCTTTAACCAAAACCAAGTTGTATACTAGATTTCAAAAACATAGATATTTCATATTGATTGTGGAGTGGATCATATCCATACACACTATGCTTTTAAATGGACTCAAATATCTTGTTTTTGTATTTGATAGGTTTGGAAAAACATTTCATGGAAAATTAGGTTTTTATCAAAAGAATTTTTACCAAGTATTTTACCTTGATAGTAGTATGACACATGCTCATACTCTATGATTTTTCAAGACCAAAACATTTTATCCAAGACCCAAAACCAAATCCAAATTGTCCAGGTCCTGGAAGTTCTGATTTTTCAGAATTTCTCAGTGACCGGTCGACCGGCAGTCGACCGGCACTCGACCGACATGCACAGTTTTTGTGCATGTGCGTATCAGTCGACCGGAGTCGACCGATACTCGACCGACCCAACCTGTTGCTCTCTGGAAATTGCCAGTCGACCGGATCGGTCGACCGACAGTTCATTCCAGAAGAGCGGTCGACTCACCAGTCGACCGGTGGCTGCAACGGTCAGAAAAATGACCGTTGGCCGGTCGACCGGCGGTCGACCGCCAGCTCTGACAGAACCCCAACGGCTCTATTTTTCTGAAGCCTATATAAAGGGATTTTGTCATCTGTTTTGGGGTTAACATTTAGGAGACTTCTTGAGCTGTTTTTCAGACACTTTTAGAGGAGTTTCTCTACAAGATTTTAGTGCAAATACTTCCAATCAAAAGGAAGAGTTTTTATCAAGAGAGTGTTTAAGTGATTTCTTGTGTTTTCCAACAAAGCTTTCTTTCCTTGCTTTTCTCACCACACACTTGAGCTTTCCATTGCTAGATATTCTTATAGGTGTGTTGTAGTGAGAGTGCTCTTTAGGTGATCAAGTGTTGTGATCATCAAAGAGATCTTTTCTTTGTATTTGAGGAAACGGGCAAGTGTGCTCGTTGTTGGTGGCTAGAGTTCGGTTGTGAACTCTTGGTGGTTCGAGGTACGGCTCGGCGAGTCGGTGGACTTGCGTGTGTACGGGACTTGGGAGTCCGAGGGTTTGTAGGTGTACGGCACCGAGGAGAGATCCGGTGGGATCTTGCATAGTGGAAACCCTTCGTGTGTCGAAGGCGGGGATGTAGAGCAAGTGTGCTCGAACCTCGAAACATACCCTTGTGTTTGCGATTGCTTACTCTTCCCTCTCTCTCTCTTTGTCTCTTTTATATCTTGCATTTACTTTCATTGTGTTCATCTTATATATGCATGATATATACCCTTGTGCTTAATTGATATATAATTGCGTGGGATTGCTTGTTAACACTAGTATTCAACCAAGAGAGCCAACGCGGCACCTCAACCCATTCAAGGGGAATCTAGAGGAGCTTGTCCAGAGCCTCGCAAGGGGAATTCGGCAACACTCTTGGTTATACATAAGTGTTATATTAATAAGAAGCTTTAATTTGGTCAACTTAGTTTTAATTCCGCATTATTTGTTCATAAGTGACCTTTAGATTAGCCATCACCTATTCACCCCCCCCTCTAGGTGATCTTACAATTGGTATCAGAGCTAGTGCTCTTGATAAGGGTCTAACAACCTAAGAGTTAAAGATCCTACATTTGGGCTAATCACAATATTTGTTGTACACACACACCTCACCATGGACTTTATGTCACCACCCACCTTTGACATTCTTAACATCCACATTTGGAAAGTTAAGATGTCATTATTCCTCAAAGCCCTAGGTTATAATGTATATCTTGCCACTACTAATAATGCTTATTGTATAGATGGTAAGAATCTTGAGGCTAATACAAAAGCCCTAAATGCTTTGAAGAGTACCCTAAATGAAGATTACTTATTTAGGGTTGCTAATATTGATATGACTTTTGTAGTTTGGAACACCCTCATCTCCTTGGCGAAAATGAACAATACCTTGCGGGGAGCGATTCGGATGTTGGAAGCGACCTCCAACAAGTGCTACATGGTCCAAGGGGATGACCCCCTTGAGGTAAATACCGAATCCGATGATGAGGATGCTAGTATGTCATATGATGAGCTAAATTCTTTATGCCAATTATTGCTTGAAAGATATGACATAATAAAGAAAGAAAATAAATTTTGAAAAAGGACATTGCTTGCATGCATAATGAACATGATTCATGTAGAGATAACATTGCATGCTTAGAAAAGAATAATAAAGATTTGAAAAAGAACATTGATTGCATGCATGTAGAGAATGATGCATTTAGAAATAAACTTGCATGTTTAGAAAAAGAGAAAGAAGATTTGAAAAATGAGAATGTTTCCCTTATGTTAAATTGAATGATTTATGTGAATGGACACTATTTTGAAGGATAAGATTGCTATGGTAGAAAAACATAAAGAAAGTATTTTACAAGAAAATAAATCTTTGAAAAGAAAATTTGTTGAAAAAGAAAAGGATAATGTTTTTCAAAAGAAGAAGAAAAATGATTCTTCATCTCATCATGCTTTTCATGCCACTACTAATGAGATTAAGAATTTGAAAAATAAAATGGATAATTTGAGTTCAAATTTGAACTCTTGTGCATTCAATCATACTAGATTGGAATCATTGTTTCAAAAGAAACAAGTTCCACATGCTCATGCACATTCACATCATGCTTATGATGCACAACACGATCACAATCACACTCATAAGCATCATGCTAAGGTGTACACATGTACACATTGTGGTCGCAAAGGCCATCTAGCAAGATATTGTTTTGATAAGAAACCATATCTATATTTTGCTAAGTATAATAAATTTTGGGTTCCTTACAACAATGCTAACCCCAAAGGACCCAGAAAACATGGGTACCAAAACCCCCACCTTTTGATTTTGATGTAGGTGTGGGATCTCACAAAACGTGAGAAGGTTGGTACCTTGGTAGTGGTTGCAATGGACATGATGGACATACACTTGGTTGCATCACTATCAAGGAGCTTGGTGGGACAACCACCATACTTGGAGCTTTGGAGTTGGTAACAACCTCTAAACTCCTATTTTATTTATGTACATGCTTTATACTTTTATCATATTCATAGCATGTTCATGTTTTAAGATTTTGTGTGCTTTATGTGGTATTTACATGCTTAGATGTAGAATATATCAAACTTGTATCTATACATGTACACATAGTGAATTACAATTGACTCATATATGATTGAACTTCATGCTCACTTGTATCCACTTTATGCATATGTATAATCTAGTTTTGATAATTCTCATATATACATGTTTTGCCAATTTTTGTGATTTACTTCATGTATATGGGTGCTTAATTCAAATCTAATATATACATGTATACCCGTGAGTCTCTTGCCTTCATGCAAACATTTAATAGACTCTTTTATTTTTGGATATGTATGCATATTGTTAGATTTGTATAAACCATACATATACCATGAAAATTGTTGATTTTAGTGAAAAATGATTTTTTCATGATTTGTTGTTAAAAATTTGACTTATGATCGTTTTGGGCTTCAATGACTATTTTCATGAAGATACTATTTACATAACCTTTGAACACTCATCTTTAAGAAAACATATAATTTGGAGCTTTATGGACTATGAGTGCTTGAACTTTTATGTACTTAGTAGTATTTATGAAAATCATTTGAATTTGATGTATTTGAAGGATCTTTAACTAGTTTTTCAAAAACAATTTATACTAGTTAGTTATTCTTCAAATAGCCTTTGAGATTTACACATGATTCTATTTTACAATTGGTATTTTACAATTATATGGATAATTCTTTTATACTCTCAAAATTTATTTGATGCTTCATGATTTGAATATTAGTTTGAATGTTAACCTTTATCAACACTAGGATTTATACTTGTACATATTATGAGCTACAAATAAATCTATTTATATTGTGCTTGAATGCCTATTTGAACCCATTAGATGTGCTTGTATTGCTTAGTTTTGATGATAATTACATCTTCAAACTTGTATTCCCATTTTGAACTTGTGATTTGATCATGTGCTTTACATTTCATGTATATGCTTGTCTTGCCAAAACATTAAGATATACATGGATACCTCTTGAGTCATTTGTCTTTAATGCAAATCTACTTATATGGACTCAATTGTATTTTAGGGATATGTATGTATACTTAATGTCTTGACAAAACATACATATATCTTGAAATATAAATTTTGTTTTTAATAAAATTTTGTGTTTTTAAAATTGGTACAATAAAATTTTTGTGATGGATTTCAAGAATTCAAAATTTATGATTTTAAGGAATATGAGTTTTATTGCAATTTCATGATGCCATGTTTCACATAACATTAGTACACTCATTTTTGAAAATATGGACTTTATGGATTAGAGTGTTTCTTAGTGCCTTGTGTTTCATTGATATTTCATGAAAAACCTTTTATCTTATTCCTTGATGGAAGGATTTCGTACTAGTTCATAAACACTTTCATTTAACTAGTTCGAATTCTTCTAGTGGTAGAGTATATGAAGCTTAATCTCTTAAATTGGTATCATTGGATATTTTTCAATGGTATCAATATTTTCTATATATACTCATATTTTGATTGTATGTATGAATGCCTTCAAATTATATCAATTTCTATTGGTATTATCTTGTCATACATATATGTTATCTATTTGTGCTTATTTTACAAGTGGTATTTCCTTTAAAGCACAAAGTTTTGATGCTAAGTTTAATTAGATTTCAAATTGGTATTTCATAATAAGCTTATGCATTGTGTTTTGAAATTGGTATCAAAAATTCAAAATTTGATTATTTTACAATTGATATCTCAAAATTTGTGTTACTAAGAAAAAGTTAAAATTTTGTTTTGATAAAGAAAAATTCAAAATTTTTGATTTGTATTGTCTATATGCAAGGAGAGCTTAACATCTCTTCCATATGTAGATTCATGTTGAGTATGTTATAATTTGAGGAGCTTGACAACTCTTCTTTTCATGATATACGTGTGTAGGGGGAGCTTCACATCTCCTCTTATGCATGACATATTATACGTTATGTGAATTAGGGCTTGTCATCCCTCTTTCATGTAATGTATATGTGTCGGGAAGCTAACTTAACGTCTTCCTCTTCATGAATTTATATCGCATATAAATTTTATTGATTGATTTGTATTTACCCCTCTTGATTTCTTTGTTTTTGACAAAGGGGAGAAAAATTTGTTTGATGTATTTTTTCTTTGAACCCTTTGTTGATGATTGACAAAAAGGGGGAGAAGAATTTGTGATTTTATATGCATGATTTCATGATTTCCTTACTTTCCTTACTTAAGGGGAGAAGTATTTGGTTCTTGCTTAAGGGGAGTAAGATTTGTATTTATGCATATATGTTGTCTTGCAATTAGGAGCAAAAGATTTGATTTATGATTTGATCTATATGATTGCATCTCCTACATTGCATACATGTCATGTGCTTTTATTGCCATATCTATTATTTCTTTTTATGCATGAGTTAAGGGGGAGCTTCTTTGAAGCTTTACTTTAATCCATGCATATATAACTCCATGAGTTTTGTCATCATCAAAAAGGGGGAGATTGTTGGCCCAAAGGCCCTTCACCCTAGTTTTGATGATGATCAACTCATGTAGTTATATTTACTAATGATCTTGTGTTTAATTAGTGACAGATTCATGATCAAGATCTTAGTAGGTGCATAGCTCAACAAAGGTTAAAAGATCAAGATTTGGAGCTTGCATGTTGTGATCCAAGGAGCTTTGGATCAAGCTTGGACCAAGTCAAGATGATGTGAAGCTTCAAGTGAAGACTTCAAGAAGTTGAAGACTTGGGTCTAGGTATAGAATTTGTTTTGTTTGTTTTAGTAAAAATGTAAAGGATAGATAGTTGGTGGATTGCTCAAGTTATATCACACACACACACTCTTGATTAGAACTCTTGATTTAAAGTGCTTTCATAAAAGATTTCTTTTTAGAAAAGAATTTTTATTTAGTAAAAGATTTTCTAGAGTAGAAAAAGATTTTTCTTTGAGACAAAATATTTGTTGGTTTTTGGTATTTCTATCATGTATATTCTTTAACCAAAACCAAGTTGTATACTAGATTTCAAAAACATAGATATTTCATATTGATTGTGGAGTGGATCATATCCATACACACTATGCTTTTAAATGGACTCAAATATCTTGTTTTTGTATTTGATAAAGGTTTGGAAAAACATTTCATGGAAAATTAGGTTTTTATCAAAAGAATTTTTACCAAGTATTTTACCTTGATAGTAGTATGACACATGCTCATACTCTATGATTTTTCAAGACCAAAACATTTTATCCAAGACCCAAAACCAAATCCAAATTGTCCAGGTCCTGGAAGTTCTGATTTTTCAGAATTTCTCAGTGACCGGTCGACCGGCAGTCGACCGGCACTCGACCGACATGCACAGTTTTTGTGCATGTGCGTATCAGTCGACCGGAGTCGACCGATACTCGACCGACCCAAACCTGTTGCTCTCTGGAAATTGCCAGTCGACCGGATCGGTCGACCGACAGTTCATTCCAGAAGAGCGGTCGACTCACCAGTCGACCGGTGGCTGCAACGGTCAGAAAATGACCGTTGGCCGGTCGACCGGCGGTCGACCGCCAGCTCTGACAGAACCCCAACGGCTCTATTTTTCTGAAGCCTATATAAAGGGATTTTGTCATCTGTTTTGGGGTTAACATTTAGGAGACTTCTTGAGCTGTTTTTCAGACACTTTTAGAGGAGTTTCTCTACAAGATTTTAGTGCAAATACTTCCAATCAAAAGGAAGAGTTTTTATCAAGAGAGTGTTTAAGTGATTTCTTGTGTTTTCCAACAAAGCTTTCTTTCCTTGCTTTTCTCACCACACACTTGAGCTTTCCATTGCTAGATATTCTTATAGGTGTGTTGTAGTGAGAGTGCTCTTTAGGTGATCAAGTGTTGTGATCATCAAAGAGATCTTTTCTTTGTATTTGAGGAAACGGGCAAGTGTGCTCGTTGTTGGTGGCTAGAGTTCGGTTGTGAACTCTTGGTGGTTCGAGGTACGGCCTCGGCGAGTCGGTGGACTTGCGTGTGTACGGGACTTGGGAGTCCGAGGGTTTGTAGGTGTACGGCACCGAGGAGAGATCCGGTGGGATCTTGCATAGTGGAAACCCTTCGTGTGTCGAAGGCGGGGATGTAGAGCAAGTGTGCTCGAACCTCGAAACATACCCTTGTGTTTGCGATTGCTTACTCTTCCCTCTCTCTCTCTTTGTCTCTTTTATATCTTGCATTTACTTTCATTGTGTTCATCTTATATATGCATGATATATACCCTTGTGCTTAATTGATATATAATTGCGTGGATTGCTTGTTAACACTAGTATTCAACCAAGAGAGCCAACGCGGCACCTCAACCCATTCAAGGGGAATCTAGAGGAGCTTGTCCAGAGCCTCGCAAGGGGAATTCGGCAACACTCTTGGTTATACATAAGTGTTATATTAATAAGAAGCTTTAATTTGGTCAACTTAGTTTTAATTCCGCATTATTTGTTCATAAGTGACCTTTAGATTAGCCATCACCTATTCAACCCCCTCTAGGTGATCTTACATCTATCCTCTCACGAGACTTGCAGTGCTTGGGGGATTGGAATGTGTCACAAGGTTGAATCCTCTACAGTCAAGCTTAAAAGACTTCAAACCACCGCTGGGTGGAGCCTCAGTTGAAGTCGTCTCTATTCTCCATATTAATAATAAAAAGCATCCATCTGCATGGAAACCTAGTGCAGTTACATTTTCAACCCCAAGAAGACAAATGTCAAAACAACTATAGATAGCTAAACACAAGTGTAACGCCCCAATCCCACGGGTACGGGGACGTCACTGCGACGTACATACGCAGGTCAGAAGTACCCTCACGTATATACGCTAAGCATCAGTACAAGTAAGAATCAGTGTACGACAAACGTAGCGTCCATTCATATGCCAACATAAGAAATACAAAGTACAAGGTTATCACAGGATGTGACATACTATTACATATCACATGCATCCTATATCACAGCCAAGCACAAAAGTACGATTTACAATATGATTACAAGATGCTCACGAGCTGAAGGAAGGTCCCGCGAGCTAAAAAGGAAAGTCTGGCACAACAGAAACCGAGACTAGTCAGCCTGCTCGGAAAGGAAAGCTTGATCTTCCACAGAAGGCTCCACCTCAATCCAAGGTCCGGAACCTGAACATACAAATTCAAGGGAGTCAGGACCTCCCAAACAAGTGATCAGGTTACAGCCGAGCGGCATAAGAAATAAGAGTATGAGAGTTGGTACAATATCATGAATAATCAGCCAGCGAGTAAAGGAAGTACGACATGTTATAAACGAAAGGCATTGTATAAGCTTAAGTTACGGCCTCATGAGACTAGTACCTCGAGGGAATAATCCAAACAAGGAAACCCTCATCTATATACCTTCATCTCATGTCACCGTAATCCAGGCGCATCCAACACCCACAGTTAACGTCTTTTATTATTATTGTTACTCGTCTTACCCTGATATCTAGCTATGTGAACTAGCGTCCCAGCACACATAGATCCATATCCAAGTAAAGCAAGATTGTTATTGGAAACCAGCGGGGGTATCAACGAACTATGTTTACAGTGGGTCCCGTACATACCCGGACCACGGCCCAGGATGTTCCGTTGCTTGGTAACGGAACCAGCCGCAAGGCTAACAGGAGGGACTTATGTATGCCCTTATCATGATGGTACCAGGAAGGAGGGAGCCAGCACTCCCCTCGGTCGCCTGGAGGCCCACAGGTCAGACCAGAAATTTAGTTGCACAACATACCTAATACCACTGTAAACATGAACATATATTGATAGCCGCGTATTTCCCCCGACCCGATGCAAGTTGTCTTATTTTATGAATTCTTTAGATAATTATCAGGTTTCGGGAATGAACAGGAGCAAGTCAGGAATATTGTAAAAACAGGAGTATCAGGAGTACAATTTGTACTATCATGTAAATCAAATTGGTAAATCATAAAGTCCGGTTATCATTCCCGTTATCGTGATAATTATGAGAGTCATGTGTGTCATGCCTTGTGTTAGGAGATAGCATGACAAGAGGTGATATCCATCAAGTAACAAGTCTTGTAATTAGCAATATACAATACATGACCCAAAGATAATGTTCATAAACAAAGAGGTAATTAACCACAACAAACAGTCAAGATTAGTCGACTAGGGAGTGATATTAGTCGACTTATGAAGGGGGTAGTCGACTATAATAAGGGTCAAGTCGACTAAAAGGCCGCGTCTTAGAGAGCCGCGTCTCAGGAAGAAAGTTAGTCGACTAGGGCAAATGTCAAGTCGACTAATGAAGGCCGCGTCTCATAGAGCCGCGTCTCAGGAAGAAAGTTAGTCGACTAGGGCAAATGTCAAGTCGACTAATGAAGGCCGCGTCTCAGAAAGCCGCGTCTTCAGGAAGAAAGTTAGTCGACTAGGGGTAAATGTCAAGTCGACTGATAAATCGCGTCTTCAGGAAAAGGGCGCGTCTTCAGAAAAAGTTAGTCGACTAGGAAAATGGGGTAGTCGACTAATGAAGCTGCGTTTTCAGAAATAAGGTTACGTTCAAAGGGGTTAGTCGACTTATAGTTGGGTCAAGTCGACTAATGAAGTTGCAAAACAGAGAGCAGATCCTGATGTTTGAGAGCTGCGTTTGTTGATAAAATTACAAGCATGAAAATAATGTCCAAGTCTTGGCGAGTAGAATTACTCGCCTAAAATGCGCCCGACGCAGAGAAGCTCGGCCCCAATCCAAAAGGAGGGTACCGGCCCTAGAGTCTTGCCAACAGAGAAGAACGCGGCCCCAATCCAAAAGGAGTGGCCGGTCCTCACAAGTTGATGGAGAGAGTTTGAGGGTGCAAGTCTAGTGCAATTAGCCAAAATGAGTTTTTGCAAACGATGCCACGGGGGACGAATCTATAGTCCGTCGGAAAGAGGTTGTCGAGGAGGTGAAGATGGTATGCTTGGTGGTGGCTACGGTGGTGCAGGTGGTGGTGGAGATGGTGGTGAAGTTTGGTGGAGAGGATGGGTTCTTTGATGTTCCTTGGTGAAAAGAGGTTGAAGAAGGTGGTGTGGAGGTATTTTTGTTGGTGGAAATGGAGGAGGAGATGGAGGGAGAATGGTGGAGGAAATAGTGGAAGAAGTTGGTGGAGAAGATGGAGATGGTGGGTGGTGGTAATGGCCGGCCAAGGGGAGTTTGGTGGCTGCGCTTGCTGTTGGAGCTTGCTGGAAATGGAAGATGGGAGGAGAAAAATGAAAGAGAGAGAAGGTGGGAGTGCATGTGACTATTTATATAAGGGTAAAGTATTATTATTACCAACATGCCCTCCATTCAAAATCAAGGAAACGCAAGAATGGAGGCTTGCGTCTCCATTCAGATGAGGCCCGCGTCTGGGCTAAGAGCTGGACGCGGAGATTATAGCTGCGTCCAGTAGGGAATATGAGGAAAAAGACAAAAGACATGGGTGATTTGACTTGAGTTGAATTTGCCCATAAGCATTAAATGTAACGTGGAGGGGGATGGAGAGGATCACTGCATTTAATGATGAACTCAAATTGGTCAACTCGCGTCTGAGGAAGGAGAGAGAAAAATGGGAAAAAGAGAAAAGTGGAATATCTGGATAAACTCCGGTATCTGGGAAAACACCGGAAATCCCAGAAAAGCCCAAAAATAAAGTATCTCGAAAAGTCTCCCAAAAATTCTCAAAAATAAGAAATATTATTTTAAGATTATTAGTGAAATCGGTTTTCAGAAATTCAATCCCATTTTCAAATAAAAATCCTGGAATCCACTGTGAACGGTGTCTACACCGGGTAGGCTGGATTTTTGATAATTCTGAAAATTCTAAAAAAATTCATTTAGATAGAAATCATGATTTTAAGAAGTACTGTGAAAGCCGTTTCTAGATTTTCAACTCCGTTTGTAAATTAAAAATCTGTGAGTCGGTCAGCGACACTGGTCGACACCGGTTTTGAAGATTTACAATTAAATTCTGAAAAATTCCAGAAAATCATAAAAAATCTAGAATATTAAAAAATAATATTTGAAACTGAAATTGGTCAAATCTGAATATTGAAAAGGTCAATCATGCAGTACTGCTATATGAGTAAGATTTTAAATAACAGAAAATAAAATAAAATAAATAAAAAAATACGCTCCAAAAATCAGGACACATAACTGGGTACGTATACTGAGGATGGGGTGTTACAATCCATCCACCTTACAAAAAATTTCGTCCTCGAAATTTCAGGAAGGGGAGGATGACAGCAGAGAAGAATAGGAAGAGAGTTTTACCAACTAAGTTGTAAATAGATGAGGGTAACGCTCACGGATGACGTCCTCTCGTTCCCATGTGGCCTCTCCTGGCACATGCCTATTCCAAGAAACCAATACTAATGGTATTGCTTATTCTTCAAAGTCTTGATACTTTTATCCAGAATGGCCATCGGTTGGTCTTTATAAGACAGATCTGACTGTAGTTCCAGTTCGGAGTGATTTAGAATATGACTCTCATCCTTGACATACTTCCGTAACTGTGATATGTGAAAGACATTATGAATTCCTTCTAATGACGGCGGTAATGCCAATCGGTAAGCTACTTCTCCCACACGATCCAAAATCTCGAATGGGCCGATGTATCTCGGATTAAGTTTTCCACGAGTACCGAACCGGATTACCCCTTTGGTGGTGATATCTTTAAAAATACATGCTCACCGGTTCTGAATTCCAATGGCCTTCTGTTTGTGTCTGCTCAACTCTTTTGTCGGCTCTGTGCTGCCCGGAGATGATCTCTGATAATTCGGACTTTGTCTGTTGTCTGAACTAGAATGTCTGGTCCCATAAGTCTTCTTTCGCCGACTTCGTCCCAACATATCGGTGACCTGCATTTCCTGCCATACAATGCCTCAAATGGGGCCATTTTGATACTAGCCTGATAGCTGTTATTATAAGAGAATTCTACCAAATGAAGATAGTCTTCCCATGACCCTCTAAATTCTATCATGCAGGCTCGTAACATGTCTTCAAGGATCTGGATAATCCGTTCAGATTGTCCGTCTGTCTTGGGGTGATATGAAGTACTGAATTTCAGACGAGTTCCTAAATTTTCTTGGAGACTTTCCCAGAAATGTGATCGGAATCTCGTGTCTCTATCTGACACGATACTAACTGGAACTCCATGTAGACGAACAATTTCTTTCATATATTTTTCTGCAAGAACTTCTGTTGACTGACCTACTCTAAAAGGTAGGAAGTGAGCTGCTTTTGTGAGGCGGTCAATGATTACCCATACTGCATTATTAGCCTTAGGACTGCGAGGTAGTGCTGTGACAAAATCCATGGTGATATGTTCCCACTTCCACTCGGGTATTGGCAAGGGCTGAAGAAGTCCAGCTGTTCTCTGGTGTTCTATCTTTACCTGCTGGCAAACTAAGCACTTGGCCACATGCTGGGCTATCTCCCTTTTCATGGCATTCCACAGAACTTCTGTTTCAAGTCTTGATACATTTTATTTCCTCCCGGGTGTATGAAATAGGCCGAACTATGTGCCTCTGCCAAAATTTTCTGTCGGACTTCTCCTTGGGGGACACAAATTCTGTTACCAAAATATAATGCGTTGTCTGAATGAATACGGAGGTCAGTTCTCAATCCAGCTTCTATTTGAGCTCTGAATTTCTGCAATCTGGGGTCTTCTTTTTGAGCTTCTTTAATCTCATCCATCGGGTTGATTGAATCTGAAAGGTCATCAACTGTCCCGTTTTATCAATTCCTTGTACTATCATTAAGTCCAATTTTATGATATCCTGAATCAACTCCTTCTGTTGCGTAAGTTGTACTAGCATTTTATTCTCTGGCTTCCTGCTCAATGCATCTGGTACTGTATTGACTCTGCCTGGATGATACTGTAAATCTATATCATAATCTGCCATTAATTCAAGCCACCGTCTCTGTCTCATGTTTAATTCTTTCTGCGTGAAAATATACTTTAGACTCTTGTGATCAGTGTAGATTAGCACCTTGTCTCCCAGAAGATAATGTCTCCAGATCTTCAATGCGAATATTACAGCTGCCAGCTCTAAGTCATGAGTTGGGTAATTTCTCTCATGCGGTTTCAGTTGCCTGGATGCATACGCTATGACATGATCATGCTGCATTAATACACACCCCAGGCCTTTTCCGGATGCATCACTGTATATAACCATCCCTCCTCTTCCTGAGGGAGTCCTCAAGACTGGAGCTGTAATGAGTCTTTCCTTTAATTGTTCAAATGCTGCGGTACATTCCTCCGTCCATATATATTTTTCTCCTTTCCGGGTGAGCTTCGTTAACGGGCTGCAATCTTAGAAAAATTCTGGACAAAGCGCCTATAATATCCGGCTAATCCAATAAAACTCTTAATTTCTGTTACTGTCCTTGGAATTGGCCAGTCCTTTACTGCCTGAATTTTACTAGGGTCTACTGAAATTCCTTCTTCTGAAATTATGTGTCTAAGGAAGGCCACACTATTTAACCAGAAATCACATTTGCTTTGCTTAGCATGAAGTTGTTCCTGTTGGAGAGTCTGTAACACTATTCTCAAGTGGTCTGCATGCTCCCTGTCGTTCTTCGAATAGATCAAGATGTCATCTATAAAAACAACCACAAACTGATCCAAATGTGATGAGAACACTCTGTTCATCAAATCCATGAAAACTGCAGGGGCATTGGTGACTCCGAAGGGCATAACTAGAAACTCATAATGGCCATAACGAGTTCTGAACGCTGTCTTTGGAACGTCTTCTTTCTTTACCTTTAGCTGATGATAACCTGATTGCAAATCCAACTTTGAAAATACTCGAGCTCCATGAAGCTGATCAAACAGATCATCAATTCTTGGTAAGGGTACTTGTTCTTGATGGTAACCTTGTTTAACTCTCTGTAGTCTATACACAACCGCTTACCACCGTCCTTTTTGTTTGCTAAGAGCACTGGAGCTCCCCATGGTGAAGCACTTGGTCTAATCAATCCCTTGTCAGAATATTCTTGTAGCTGCTTCTTTAGAATTTCTAACTCAGTGGGTGCCATTCTGTATGGAGCTTTGGATATCGGAACTGTGCCTGGAAGGTATCAATGGAGAACTCAATCGTTCTGTCAGGTGGAAGCCCCGAGATTTCCTTAAATACTTCTGGAAACTCATTCCAAATTGGTACTATCTTCTTCTGGATCTCACCAGCAGTCATCTGTGCTTTTTCTTGGTAGGTTTGTGTTCTCCTTCAAATTGGAATTCAGGCTGAAGTGGTATTCTGAAAATAACTTTCTTGTTTCGACAATCAATGACTGCATGGTATTTACTGAGCCAAGTCATGCCTAAGATTACGTCGTACCCTTTAGTATCTAGTACGAGCATATCCACTGTTAATGTCCTGTCACACAGTTCCACCGGACAATTTACACAAACTCTATTAGAGATGACTACTCCGTTACCGGTACTTATCTCCCACTGTGGTCTAAATATTCAACAGGTATAGAGTTCAAAGCAATGAAACTATCTGATATGTAGCAATGAGAAGCGCCAGAATCAAAGAGGGCTAAGACAGGTTTAGAGTGCGCCATAATCTTACCTGTTACCACTTCTCCAGAAGTTTGGGCCTCTTCCGCTGTCAAGTTGTAGGCTCGTCCTCTTCCACGACCCGCTGCAGTTCTGACTCCCCTCTGGACTGGGCGGATAACTTGTAGTGGGGGAGGGGGAAGGCCCTCCTAACCATTGGTCCCTGGTTCCTCTGTCCATCTGGCCCTGGAAGTGCTGGCAATGCTTGATTGACCATTCCCATTCTTTTGTGGGGACAGACTTCTATTGAATGATCACGGGAACCACATACCAGGCATAACCCATTTGCCCTACGGCAATTTTGTCGAGAGTGACCTGGTTTCTGGCAATAGCTACAAAAAGAAAATGGTTGGGTTACTGGAAAGGGGGCTGGTCGAAATGGTCGTCTCATGGTTGGGATCCTTGCTGCTCTGAATGGACCTCCTCTCCCTGTTTGTGGAAATGGCCTCTTCATGGTCTGATTCCTTATCATGTTAGATTTCCCTTTCTCCAGTCCTCGCTCCACCTCCCGAGCTATAGTGAGGACTTGGGAATAAGTTTTCAGCTGTTGGGGCATTAAGAGGATTTGAATGTCCATTTGTAAATCCTGTTGGAACCTACTCGCCCGCTTTTCCTCATCAGCCACCATATATGGAGCAAAGCGGCTCAGCCTCAAGAACTCAGCGGCATACTCATCCACAGACCGTTCCATTGTTGAAGTCGGATGAACTGTTCTTCCATTTCTTTCTGAGCTGTGGCAGGGAAAAATCTACTATAGAAGCTTTGAGAAAACTGGTCCCAAGTGACAGGTTTCTCCAGTCTCGCTTCTTCAGCTAGCCACCAGGTCCTGGCTACATCCTTTAGTTGAATCTTGGCGACCTCCACTTGATTTTCTTTTGGGACCCGGGCTGCGTTCAACAGATCTGTGGTGTCAATCAGCCATTGTTCAGCATCTAGTGGTTTCTCTCCTCCCGTGAATATCACCGGTTGCAACCGCCTAAAGTCTGATACGTTCCCCGGTCTTTGTTCCTTAGGAGTTGCTAACTCTTGCCGAAGGAGTTCCGTCTGCTGTTGCTGATTCTCCATCATAGTCTGGATAACCCTTAGAATCTCAACATTCTCTCCCGCGGGTCCATTTGATGCTTGCCCGGAGTTGTTACGACCCGTCCTTCTATCCATACTTATGTTGGTAAAAAGGAGACTGGAAACTGGAAAGAGGAAGAAGGTTTTAGGACACAAGGAAAGGAATCAGAAGACTAGATAACTTTGTACATTGTAGTTGGCAATGGCAAATTCCATTTGCTGCTTGATTGTACTATAGGTGTGAGAGCCTAGGCTCTGATACCAACCTGTAACGCCCCGATCCCACGGGTACGGGGACGTCACTGCGACGTACATACGCAGGTCAGAAGTACCCTCACGTATATACGCTAAGCATCAGTACAAGCAAGAATCAGTGTACGACAAACGTAGCGTCCATTCATATGCCAACATAAGAAATACAAAGTACAAGGTTATCACAGGATGTGACATACTATTACATATCACATGCATCCTATATCACAGCCAAGCACAAAAGTACGATTTACAATATGATTACAAGATGCTCACGAGCTGAAGGAAGGTCCCGCGAGCTAAAAGGAAAGTCTGGCACAACAGAAACCGAGACTAGTCAGCCTGCTCGGAAAGGAAAGCTTGATCTTCCACAGAAGGCTCCACCTCAATCCAAGGTCCGGAACCTGAACATACAAATTCAAGGGAGTCAGGACCTCCCAAACAAGTGATCAGGTTACAGCCGAGCGGCATAAGAAATAAGAGTATGAGAGTTGGTACAATATCATGAATAATCAGCCAGCGAGTAAAGGAAGTACGACATGTTATAAACGAAAGGCATTGTATAAGCTTAAGTTACGGCCTCATGAGACTAGTACCTCGAGGGAATAATCCAAATAAGGAAACCCTCATCTATATACCTTCATCTCATGTTACCGTAATCCAGGCGGATCCAACACCCACAGTTAACGTCTTTTATTATTATTGTTACTCGTCTTACCCTGATATCTAGCTATGTGAACTAGCGTCCCAGCACACATAGATCCATATCCAAGTAAAGCAAGATTGTTATTGGAAACCAGCGGGGTATCAACGAACTATGTTTACAGTGGGTCCCGTACATACCCGGGACCACGGCCCAGGATGTTCCGTTGCTTGGTAACGGAACCAGCCGCAAGGCTAACAGGAGGGACTTATGTATGCCCTTATCATGATGGTACCAGGAAGGAGGGAGCCAGCACTCCCCTCGGTCGCCTGGAGGCCCACAGGTCAGACCGGAAATTTAGTTGCACAACATACCTAATATCACTGTAAACATGAACATATATTGATAGCCGCGTATTTCCCCCGACCCGATGCAAGTTGTCTTATTTTATGAATTCTTTTATAATTATCAGGTTTCGGGAATGAACAGGACAAGTCAGGAATATTGTAAAAACAGGAGTATCAGGAGTACAATTTGTACTATCATGTAAATCAAATTGGTAAATCATAAAGTCCGGTTATCATTCCCGTTATCATGATAATTATGAGAGTCATGTGTGTCATGCCTTGTGTTAGGAGATAGCATGACAAGAGGTGATATCTATCAAGTAACAAGTCTTGTAATTAGCAATATACAATACATGACCCAAAGATAATGTTCATAAACAAAGAGGAAATTAACCACAGCAAACAGTCAAGATTAGTCGACTAGGGAGTGATATTAGTCGACTTATGAAGGGGGTAGTCGACTATAGATAAGGGTCAAGTCGACTAAAAGGCCGCGTCTCAGAGAGCCGCGTCTCAGGAAGAAAGTTAGTCGACTGGGGCAAATGTCAAGTCGACTAATGAAGGTCGCGTCTCAGAGAGCCGCGTCTCAGGAAGAAAGTTAGTCGACTAGGGCAAATGTCAAGTCGACTAATGAAGGCCGCGTCTCAGAAAGCCGCGTCTTCAGGAAGAAAGTTAGTCGACTAGGGGTAAATGTCAAGTCGACTGATAAATCGCGTCTTCAGGAAAAGGGCGCGTCTTCAGAAAAAGTTAGTCGACTAGGAAAATGGGGTAGTCGACTAATGAAGCTGCGTTTTCAGAAATAAGGTTACGTTCAAAGGGGTTAGTCGACTTTTAGTTGGGTCAAGTCGACTAATGAAGTTGCAAAACAGAGAGCAGATCCTGATGTTTGAGAGCTGCGTTTGTTGATAAAATTACAAGCATGAAAATAATGTCCAAGTCTTGGCGAGTAGAATTACTCGCCTAAAATGCGCCCGACGCAGAGAAGCTCGGCCCCAATCCAAAAGGAGGGTACCGGCCCTAGAGTCTTGCCAACAGAGAAGAACGCGGCCCCAATCCAAAAGGAGTGGCCGGTCCTCACAAGTTGATGGAGAGAGTTTGAGGGTGCAAGTCTAGTGCAATTAGCCAAAATGAGTTTTTGCAAACGATGCCACGGGGGACGAATCTATAGTCCGTCGGAAAGAGGTTGTCGAGGAGGTGAAGATGGTATGCTTGGTGGTGGCTACGGTGGTGCAGGTGGTGGTGGAGATGGTGGTGAAGTTTGGTGGAGAGGATGGGTTCTTTGATGTTCCTTGGTGAAAAGAGGTTGAAGAAGGTGGTGTGGAGGTATTTTTGTTGTGGAAATGGAGGAGGAGATGGAGGGGAGAATGGTGGAGGAAATAGTGGAAGAAGTTGGTGGAGAAGATGGAGATGGTGGGTGGTGGTAATGGCCGGCCAATGGGAGTTTGGTGGCTGCGCTTGCTGTTGGAGCTTGCTGGAAATGGAAGATGGGAGGAGAAAAATGAAAGAGAGAGAAGGTGGGAGTGCATGTGACTATTTATATAAGGGTAAAGTATTATTATTACCAACATGCCCTCCATTCAAAATCAAGGAAACGCAAGAATGGAGGCTTGCGTCTCCATTCAGATGAGGCCTGCGTCTGGGCTAAGAGCTGGACGCGGAGATTATAGCTGCGTCCAGTAGGGAAATATGATGAAAAGACAAAAGACATCGGTGATTTGACTTGAGTTGAATTTGCCCATAAGCATTAAATGCAACGTGGAAGGGGATGGAGAGGATCACTGCATTTAATGATGAACTCAAATTGGTCAACTCGCGTCTGAGGAAGGAGAGAGAAAAATGGGAAAAAGAGAAAAGTGGAATATCTGGATAAACTCCGGTATTTGGGAAAAACACCGGAAATCCCAGAAAAGCCCAAAAAATAAAGTATCTCGAAAAGTCTCCCAAAAATTCTCAAAAATAAGAAATATTATTTTAAGATTTTTAGTAAAATCGGTTTTTCAGAAATTCAATCCCATTTTCAAAATAAAAATCCTGGAATCCACTGTGAACGGTGTCTACACCGGGTAGGCTGGATTTTTGATAAATTCTGAAATTCTAAAAAATTCATTTAGATAGAAGTCATGATTTTAAGAAGTACTGTGAAAGCCGTTTCTAGATTTTCAACTCCGTTTGTAAATTAAAAATCCGAGTCGGTCAGCGACACTGGTCGACACCGGTTTTGAAGATTTACAATTAAATTCTGAAAAATTCCAGAAAATCATGAAAAATCTAGATATTAAAAAATAATATTTGAAACTGAAATTGGTCAAATCTGAATATTGAAAAGGTCAAATCATGCAGTACTGCTATATGAGTAAGATTTTAAATAACAGAAAATAAAATAAAATAAAGTAAAAAATACGCTCCAAAAATCAGGACACATAACTGGGTACTATACTGAGGATGGGGTGTTACAACAAGACATCAACCACACTATTTCACCTACTAACATGTGTACGTACATAGATGTGATATCAATGGAGAGTTTCATATTAGATCTTTGAAAGAAGGCTTATCGCCTTTTCACCGCAAAGCCTGAATGAAATTGAAATGATATTGCAGGAATCACCATTCTGGGCTTATTTACCAAATCAATTGTAAGATCCATGTCAAAATTTAACATTACATTGATCAAAAGCTCAATAATGGATCAGATCTTAATTTGCATTTCAAAGCCTTTGTCTCCAGAGCTTGAAGCTAGCACCAGAAAGCTTGATTCTCTATCATGGTTAGATGTTCCTTCATTATGAAATGCTACACAACAATGTCTTATACTTTTCTACTAAAGCGCTAGCAATGATCTGATGCATCGGTTAGATTAATTTGGTCATACATGAGTATATCTATTCTTAGGAGTAATAGTAAGCTACCCCCAGATATCCCATTTAAAATTGAATTATAGTGGGTAAGCCTTTTATTCTCTGATGTTGTCGGTGTTGGTAGGACTGTAATTCTATGTTAAATGCTATTGAAACTTGCATGGGATATTTCCTAGAATCTCAGCTTCCCACTGGTTAGCTTATTGCTCAAAATCTTGTTGCTGCTTTCTATTTCACTTGCTTGGTCAGCTCCTATAATGTTTTTTGCCCGCTATGCAGGCAACAATTATGAAGCCTGGAACTCTGATTGGTACTGAAGATCGGATTCTGAATAGATGGGCACAATTTGCAAAAAAATGGAGCTTTCTTCCTCTTATGGGTGGTGGATCAACAAGGTGGTACTACTACTACTACTACTACTACTACTACTACTGTTTATCTGTTATTTGAGGCTGCTTTTGATAACTTCTATTACATCCAGTGAAAAAGTAACCAAAAAAAAAAAAAACTTCGTATACCAGTATGCCACTCCCTTAAACTGCAATTTACATTTTATTGAAATTTGTTTGCAGGATTCAACCGGTTTATGTTGTGGATGTGGCTGCTGCCATTATAGCTTCCTTGAAGGATGATGGTACTAGCATGGGAAAGATCTATGAGCTCGGTGGGCCTGAGGTTTTTACCATGCATGAATTGGTAAGATTTCCATGTGTCTTTCATTTTCTTGCTGCTTCATGATCTGGAGTACTTTATGGTGATGGATTTCATAAAGTCTGGCAGAAATAGATGTCAAAGGCTTGTTGGTCATGGCCAGTATTACTTCTTTTTTTATCTATTAGCAGAGAGTAATTCTTATTGAGTCACATGCAGGCAGAAACTGATGTATGATACGATCCGTGAATGGCCGCGATATGTGAACGTTCCTTTTCCGATTGCGAAGGTAAGTACACCATACATCGTGAATCTACTCACATCTGAAATTAAGATTGCCATGAATAAATTCTGCAATGGGCTTATTTGATCCTCTATGTTAATGTCAGAGATGAGTTATATTATATATTGTTAGAATTGGTTGCTTATTATTTCTATGTATATTTATTATTTCCACATCAGAAACCTCATTTATTACTGACAATGGTCATTTTTTGAGAGATGAATTGTGTTATAGAAAACTCCTTGGTTAAGCATGCTCGGGCGAGTAGTACTAGGATAGGTGACCTAGTGGGAAGTCCATTCTCAAGGCGTAACAAATGGTATCATAGGCTCCACGACTTGGAAGTTTATGGGCCTAAAAGTGGGTTGGCTGATGTAGCTCTCCAAGCAAGGACTTCCCAAGAGGCCACCCACCCGGTACTACTCGCTCGAGCACACTTAACAAGAAAGTGGATTTTTTGTTCTTTTTTTTTTTATCATGGTTTCTCCCTCGATAAATGATAGCTATTGTCAATTCCAGAGGTTACTAGAACAAGTATATAGCAGAGGCCATTCACGTTTAGGTGTGAGTTGCCCCCAATGTTACAAAAAGCAAAAGACAGGGCTGCGCGGCGAAGCCACCACCCAACGCTAGGCGCACCTAGGCAAAAAACTTTTATTTACAAATAAAAATAAAAAACAATGTTAAGAGGACTTACCTTGCTCCGCCACATTCCCCGGGACGAAGCCGGCGGGGCAAGGGAGGGTCTGATTCCTCTTCTTCACCCCACCCAGCCGCTTCTTGTTTCTTTTATATGCTAAATTCTTGTCATGTAAAATCCTAGTGTATCTTTTTTTTTTTTTTGGGAACAAAAATCCTCGTATATCAGAATGGAGTTTTGAAGATAGGCTTTGCATAGTCTTGCCAAAATCTATTAATTTTGGTGGTGCGGCCAAATCTTTGAAGTAAAATTATGTTTTAGTATGTTTCTAATAATAAAGTTAAAATTGTCTCTTACTGTTTTTAATGTTCCGTGATGTCTTTCTGCATAACTACTCTGGTGATATGGGCTATATAGGACCCACTGATTACTAAACTTTGCATGCAATATGAACTTCAAATTATTGGAGATTCTCCCTTCTCCCAGAACTTCATTGCATTTCTATAATTAACTGTTCTGGAGGTTATGTGCAGGCCCTAGCTTCTCCTAGGGATTTGTTGTTGAAGAAGGCTCCTTTTCCATTACCGACTCCAGATATATTCAATCTGGATCAGATCAATGCGCTTACTATGGATATTGTAGTATCTGAAAACGGTTGGTATTATATTAAAGAGATAAGAAAGTTTGAGATTATTGACCATTTTAATCTGCAATTTCATTAAACATAAACCTTTTTTGTGTGGCAGCATTGACGTTCAGTGATCTCGGCATTGTTCCCCACAAACTGAAAGGCTACCCCACTGAGTACTTGATGTCCTACCGCAAGGGTGGACCCGCTTTCGGCTCTACAGTTAGTGAGAGAGTAACAGGTTCTGAGTTTTAGCCTTTGGCTACAGGAACTTTCAGTTTCAATTGTGTTTGTAAGCTAGTAAGCTGTTTTGGTTGGGTTTCGGGCCAAAAAGATGGCTGCTCCTGAGCAGTGCCTTGATTTCATAATAAGCGTCCCCCGCAAGCGGCATTCCGGTCGGTCTTGGGTTCGTAAGAACTCCGGTCACCCACAGGTCGCTGGTTCGATTCCTCGCGCGCGTGTAACATTAGGTGCCTTCATGCCACCTTAAGTAGGGAAAAAAAATTCATGATAAGCGATGGACCTGCTGAGATTAATTACAGATGTCTTTCTCGTATTCTTCTTTTTTTTTTTCCAGCGGGTTTTGCTCGTTTTGCTGTAACCTGCATCATGTCGTGAAGGCCCTTGTCAGATATTTTGATTTATTTTTGTATCAACCATTTCAGAAGAATGTAATCGCGAATCTCTGACCATTTTCCTTGTCACGGAGTTCAATAATGTCGAATGTTGTAAACATATTTCCCTTTTTTTTTTTTTTTGAATTTCGCAATTGCAAGAATGTTTGGATCTTACATTGCATGTAGGATGACCAGAGAATGTCTTGTCTCAGGAAATTGAAGCAAAACTGGTCTCTGAACTGTTCATGGTATTAATTTCTGTTCTGCACAAGTTCATGACGCATTCCTTGAAGATTGAAGTTGCTTGAAAGATTTGTCCTTAGAATTTTGTGTATTATCTATCCAAATAAAAGCTTTTCAATCGTTCATGGCTTTGGAATGGATCAAAGATGGTGAGCAGCTCAAGGACGGACTGTGCAACAGGTAAAAGAAGAGAAGAAAGAAGGAAATAAATAGTCTCAGTGATAAAAGTGTGCGCTCCTTCATATGGGGGCTTCGTGTTTGAATCTTCAAATGGACTTTCACATTTTGACCTTCAAAAAGTTTTCAATTTTGTGAGTTAAAAGGGTAAGCGTTGTCTCTCATTTCGAGAGCTCGAATCATATAAATCAAGTATATTAGATAAAGGTAAATTAACAAGCACATGAACTAATGTGCGTTAAAGCTTTACTCGACTCAAATTGCGAAGATGAGTTTCCGATTTTCTTGAGTGTCACAAGTGAGGTCTAAAATATTACTCTTCGAATTGAAAAATCTTCTATAACGTGGCTAAATTGATTTCAAATAGGAGAGTTCCGTGCTAGATCCCTCTTACTATATTAGTAAGTTGCAACACTGATAAAGCAAAATAAAAAAAGAATAAAATTTTGAACATGCCAATATTCTACTAAAAAAGATTAATCCATTGGAGAAAATAAAAAATGGAGTGAAAAAAAACAAGAAAGAAGAAAAACTATGAAAAGGACTAGTGTTTTGTTATGTCCAACAAGACAATGTAAACTAATATTGCATTGCTAAATTTGGAAATGAAGTCATGCATGGCCATATATGATGACCTAGGGAAAGTGTCATGCTAAGAAAAATGAACAAATTATAAATATTTTATACTTTTTGTTCCCCTAAAATACTACAAAATGTTCCCACCTTAACTAAACAGTTCTATTTCTTCAAACACGCGAATCATGCACGTGAGTGTCACGTGTACAAGGTTTCGGTAATCTTGTTTCAGTTGGAAATAACTAATACCCAACCCCACCGGAACAGCACCCGCCCAACAACAGGCGCGCAACAGCTCATGCGGGTCCCACTGTTTGTGACTGGGTGTATTAGTGGGTGCGATAAATTGGGTGTGACAGAGCTTCCTTCCCGCTTCCGTTGCGCCTACCCCTTTGTTGATGCCGCCTTCTTCTCACGGTGTCTTCCTCCGACGCCTCGAAATTGAATTAATTTCACCCGTTAAAAAATATTTTTTTTTTATAATCAAATAAGAAATTATCCCCCAAAAAAAAAAATCCCAGAAAATTTTATGCCCAAATTTTCTCCTGAGATCCATCCAGAGATTATCACTCAGCTGATCGGGGGAATCTGCGAGATAAAAAGGTACGTGCAATCGAGCGATTCCCATTTCTTTTGATATCTATTTAAATTTGAAAATTTGTCAGTTTCTCTTGTTATGAATCCCGAGAAAATGGATTCTGATTGGAACCCACATGTGATTCTGCCTGAATTTGATTGTTTTGTGTCAAATTGGATGAATTCTTCCTTTTCGTGCTTTTGATGACCTTTAGGGTTTGGGCCATTTAGTTTTTCATGATTTAATTGGTGTATTTTAGTTTCTCTTTGTGATCCGAGTTGGTTACATGGGAGCTATTGTGAATTAGTAGTAGTTACATTTATGACAATTTTCAGCTTGGTACTTTTTCTTAGAATTTGGGTTATTGAGTTTCATGTGTGTTTACAATGACTGTGTATTAGTAAATAATATGCATAGTAATAATGATTTGAACTTAGTTTGATTGATCTGTTACTGTGGTAACTTAGCTTTTTGTTCATGGTATGATGCTTATTGTCTTGACAGCAGATATCTAGGAGTAATCTACTTGTTCAAATGTGAACCATTTGGAAATTGGATACAAATTTGAGGTCAGAGACCTTCTATGTGTTATTCGCTTAGTATATCATATATGTTTTCCAGTTGCTCTCAAATTTTAGGCTACTTTGGGTCATTTGCAGCTCCATTTTGAGTTTTTGGATTTGCCCCCAAGCAAGCTACAGAAAACTTGTAGAAGAAAATGGACAGAATGCTGATTATCTTGATAAACAAGTTTTCATACTGTGGGGGTTTCAAAAGATGGAGATGTTAGGAATTGAAGGCTTTTCAATGATAATAAGAAAGATTTGTAATTCAACTGATGGAGGGCGAAATCCCAGGCTCATGCAATCAGATAACTTCACAATGTTACAGCCACATTGCTTCCGGAAGGCCTCCTTCTGAAAGGAGTTTACATAACATTTCAGTTCAAACTGGTGAGGAGTTTTCTATGGAGTTTCTTCAAGATCGAGCAACACCTAATAGACCTGCCTTTGATCCTGTTTATACGACTAGGATGGGATATAATGCCCATCCTAATTCTGAGCCAAGTTATGAGGATCCCACAGTCATTCCTGGTATGCGGAGAGTGGATTCCGATTGCAGTTCTGATCTTTCTACTGTTTCAAATGCTTCTTTCGCCAGAGGACATGTAATGAAAAACAACAGTAAGGAACATCTTGATAGGATGGGAAGAATTCCCTCAAAAAATGATACCAGAGTCAGTGAGAACTCAACAGAAGAATATTATGTCTCTTGTTATCAGCGTCACCACCAAGGATCTGGAACCTTGGATAGTTCTAATCCAAGCAAGCTTAAGTTTATTTGCAGCTTTGGTGGAAAATCCTGCCAAGACCAGGTGATGGGAAACTGAGATATGTTGGTGGCGAGAAAAGAATTATATCCATCACGTCAAAGCTCTCATTGAGAGAACTCATGCAGAAAACACTGAGTATTTGTAATCATCCTCACACCATTAAGTATCAACTTCCAGGAGAGGATCTCGATGCCCTCATATCTGTATGTTCAGATGAGGATCTCCAGAATATGATAGAAGAGTATTATGGGCTTGAAAAGGCAGATGGGTCTCAAAGAATTCGGATATTTTTGATTTCTCTAAGTGAATCAGAGGGAAGCTCTGTAGATGCCAAAGGATTGCAAAGTAACTCAGAGTATCAGTATGTCGTTGCTGTAAATAATGTTCCAGATCAAAATCTCATGAACAACTCAAGTGTCAATAGTTTGTCAAGCCAAATAGGACATCATTTAGATGGTTCTCCAAG
This sequence comes from Agave tequilana, assembly GCA_038442645.1. Taxonomy (NCBI): domain Eukaryota; kingdom Viridiplantae; phylum Streptophyta; class Magnoliopsida; order Asparagales; family Asparagaceae; genus Agave; species Agave tequilana. The sequence goes on from JAVJIF010012529.1 coordinate 26,956, forward strand.
TCATCACATAGACTCTTCTCTTCCTCAGGCTGATACAATTGATGTGATTGGTGTCCAAAATCATGCCGGGATGCTTATGCATCAACCGCCTTCTCACTTGCCTTTTAATTCTCAAATTGCAAGTAAACTGACCAACCAATCTCCTTTTATTGCAAATCCAGTACCTCAGAAAGAGCGCAAAAATTCTCAAAAACAATTATGTGAAGATCATTTTGTGGCTAACCACTCTTTAGAGAATTATTATGTTGCGGAGACTGGATATTTTATGCCAACAGCAGCTCCTAAGCCTCATCCCAACACAGGTGGCGATGTTGAAATGCCAGTTAGTTCTGGTGGGATGCAGTTTCAAAATCATCAGTATATCAGGGAAGTACCTCAATTTATTCCAAATGACAGGGAGTTGGATCAAAATTTCTACTATGAGAAACCCATTCTTCAGGACAGAGGATTCCATTCTGAAATGATAGAGAGGCCGCAGGAAGATCCGTTGATCTGGGTCTCTGGTTCAAACAATTCACTTCATCCTCCTCAAGGTATTCCTCATGCTTATTCTGATTCTTTGCTTCAAGAACAGGGTGAGAAGGGTGTCTCTATTGAGACAAGCACATCCGATCTTGGCATCACAACTTCAAGATTTCCTCAGAATCCATGCCAAAGTAACCTGCAAGGAAGAACAACACCACCTGCACAAAATATAGATTTCAGTAATCCATCAAACCTTCCTTATGAATTACATTGTGAGCAAAATAAAATATCTCAGTTCAGTCCAGCAGTCTCAGATTTTTCTCATCATCTAGAATCTTACGGAAGAAGTGAACCTCTATTCTACCTTCCTCATTATGCTGGCAAAGACCATCAATGTGGAGATGCTATTGATGGACTTGATTCTGGGTTGCAGGATTCACATGTGCAACATGGTTTGGTTGGTGATATACTACATTGGGTGGATGAGAAGGAAGCCGTTCTACCACAGGATAAGAATGTTTACACCAATGATATCAATGCCACACCTCAAACTGCTGATAAATGGCTTTATACAAACCATCATGCCATTGGTATCTGTGGTGCTCATGTCTCTTCACAAGAGCTGGAAGCACTAGAAAGTACTATTGCTACATCTTTATTCACTGCTCCAAATTCTTGCTCAGGTACTTCTAAAGAACGCTCAGTTGGTAGACAGTTAGATGGAATCACAACAGAAATCCATAGCAAAGGGCATAGAACTGGCAGCAGCCGGTATAACGATTCATATGAACCAGTAAGAGATGGCCCTGTCCAGGAAGAGGGTGATTTGATGGCTTTCTCCCCGAGTATTTCTCGGGCAAAGGATTCTTCAGATGTTGAAGGGGTGACAACATTTGGTCAAAAGAAGGCAAAAGAAATTTATGTTGTTGAAAATTCAAGTGATCTGTTCTATACCTCGTTTCAAAATGGGGATAAAGGTTTTTATGTTGTTGAAAATTCAAGTGAGCATATTTCTTATCTTCCACCTGGCATTATGTCTCAGAACCTGAAGCATGGAAAAGAACATGGAACTATAAGCTCCACGAAATCAGATCCTCTTGGCATGATGTTTGACACTGGTTTGACCCCGAACTTGGATGCGGGTAACCCTCCACTATGCTCATTGTTCCCAAATCCGGAAAAGGGTGAAGGTTTGAGGAGAGAAATTTCTCTCCTTGATCAGGATATATTTACTTATCCTCGTTCAAACATCAGGCAGACGGGGGAAAGCTTAGAGCCTGTAAGTAATGGGCATAATCACATTCCAATGAAGACAGAAGTGACAATAGAGGATGTAACAGAGACAGAGCTTACAGTAGAAGATGTAACAGGTAGTGTTCCTTCTGGCATCCCTGCTTGCCCACCAATTATTCCCCATGTAGTTGATGAACCAGAGGATGATGAGCAGACTGGAGGACCAAAACTAGCCGGTGCAGAGAGCAATACTCCAGACTCTGGATGCGAGGTAAATTCATACAGTTCTGCAGTCATATTTCTAAGTTTCATGAAGCAGGTATATTATAGTGTCTTGGTATAATGTAGGATGGTGATGAAGGAGATATGGATGAATCTATTACAGATGCTGTAACTGCAGAGAAGGAAGCTGGTCTCTATGGTTTGCAGGTTAGGACTTATGTTATTCATGCTTAAATTTAGTTTTATTGGCTACGATGGTCTAAAACTAGCATTTATCTTTCCCTATATAATGTAAAATGGTATATTCTGTGACAATATTTAATCTAATTGAAATTATGTTGATTATCCCGACTGTACATGTTAACATTATTTGTGTTCCTACTATGAGGATACTCCAAGTCTCCAACTATGGATGATTTCTGATCTTTTGTAGTCGAGTCATTCACATCCACCGCAGTCTGAGGAGATAAACATTACATGAATATAAATGGACTGACCCAGATTGGATACCCCGACTTCCATATCTGGCTCTGAAAATATGAGCCACTAACCAAATCCGCTTTGGTATCTCCTTCATATTCTAAAGTACAATATATATCCAATCTGGTGAAACTATCCAAAGGATAATAGCCGAATCCAGCAAACTATCTACATATTGTTTATTCGATTCCAAGTATCTAAATTCGATATTTTAAATTATATATCATCTACTATCCACCTATCAACTATCTGAACATCAACATTGTCCATAACTCACAATGAAATATGATCCTGCTCCTTGTTTTAATTTTATAGATGCAATTAACTGCAAGGAAACGGGAGGTTGAGGTGGCACCCATGCAAGTGCATGAGTGGGGCTTAGAGCTAAATGGATCATATTTTGGATGATTCAAACCATTCACATTGATTTTTTATCCCCTAAAACATAATTGTGTGAAAGATGCACAATTTAGAGATTGTGCACTTCTTCTTGTCTTGGAGTATTGGAAGTTAATCTGCCATCTCTCAAGCCAAAAAGAAAGGAAATGGTGGCGATTACAATTTTCAATTGATTGATTGGAATTGGATCTTCTAGGCTTCTCATATATTTCTCCATAACTTCTTTAGTGAAAAATACAACTACATTCCGTTCAAAATATATTTAATGCAATACAGAAGAAGATAGAAGATGGAGAAGAATGAAATAAGAAGAGGTGCAAGGAGAGGATATAGAAGATGATATTATCATGTTAGTGTGAAAGCCCCAATGGCCGACCTGGTCGAGAATCATTTTAGCGCACAACTGGTGTTGGATGCATTAGATTCGAACACCTTCTGTAGGGTTTCATTTGTCTTTTGATTTTTTAGCACTCTTAAAGACTTAAATCTTTATATAACGCTATATTTAGCACTCTTGAAACTTGAAGATTTGGATGATACTAGTTTCATATAGATTATTTCCACTCACTTTTTATAGAAGCACAAGTGACAGTTTCTCATTTGATGATTCAAAAGATAAAATTTTATTATTTGTGTTTTTTTTTTCTATGTTATTTGCAAAACTGCAGTGAGTCCAGGATAGTAGTCTAAATACAGTTACACTGGGGCAAGCCCTTCATGAATAGAATTAACTGCACTTTGTTATAAATTGGACGTAATCTCAATCTAAGAGGATTCTGTTATGCCTATTTAATGAAACAGGGATTCCGTACTCCATCATTCCAAATAATAGAATTTTTTTTTTCCCAATTTAAGGTCTTTTGCAATAAAAAAGAAGTGTTGGCATAGAACTTCTCGTGGACTAAATGTCAGACTTAATTTAATGAATATATGATAGAAGGAATTTGTAGAATTTGTGTGACATGTCATCTCATTTACTATTTTCTATCTCGAGAACACTACGGTTATTGTAATTTAACTGCGAAGTGGCTGCAGCTGATGCCCTAGCAAAGTTGTTTGTGCACGCAAAGTCTTCCATAATGGCTCGTTTATCATGCATACACTGACTAAATGGCATTTTTGATATTTATAGTCAATATGTATGAGATTGTATGTTTATTTGGTTTTTTTTAGCTTATCCCCAGCATTAAATATGAACGCAATTCCTTGTAGCAAGTCTTATCCTCTTGCTCCTCAATTTAGAGTTGTTCTCCATGATAATGCCATTTTTGTGGGGGCAAAGAATAAAATGATGGCAATAATTGGCTGACAGTTTAGTCCCTACTAGTACTCTAAAATGAAACACTGTTTAGACCCTATTGATCTATGAATTATTTATAAATTAATTGATTAAATATGGAATTGTTATTTGTCTTTTCTATCCACTGCTTGTTAATTTATTGGCTCATTGCATCTGCCACATTCACAGTATTGCTAAGGACACATTGATTCTATTTTATAGTTGAATGATCCCTTTTCTAAACAGACGATGGATTATTCTCAAACACATGGCTTGTGACTGTGATTATAGAATCCCTAAGCATACTAAGTCATAATTTTTCTTTGATGTATTTTATTAAAAATATCTAATTCTTTTAGAAAAGATATTAGATTTAACTTTGAAGTTGATGATGTAGGAACTCAAAGTGTATCCTATGACATGAAGTGCAAAAAGCTATATTTGTTATAGCCTTTGAATGTTTAATATTTGAGGTCTATAAAGTCTTTGATACTTGAATTCTGTAATAGTAATAAGTTTTACATGATATATGCCATCTTCTACCTTGTCTGCATTTGGAACATTCATTTATTTGTTTTCAACATTTGTATGTCAACTACTTGTCCTGAACTGAAATGTTCAAATTCTGCTGAACAGATCATTAGGAATGCAGACCTTGAGGAGTTGCGAGAATTGGGTTCTGGTACATTTGGAACTGTTTATTATGGAAAATGGCGGGGAACAGATGTTGCAATTAAGCGTCTCAAGAAAAGTTGCTTCGCAGGAAGGACATCTGAGCGAGACCAATTGGTATGTCACAAGCATAATTACTACTGATTTCACCTGCTTTTGATTGCTTATCTTTTAGAACTTTTATGCTTGGATAACCTTTGATATGGTTATTTTACAATGTCCTTGAATCATACTACCACTTCAAAGACGCGACAAATTTAAAGTTTTATTAAATTTAACATTACTATTAGAATATTAGGGACTTATATGTAATTTCCCTTTTCTATTTTATCTATATAATAAGACTGGCACACCCATCTAGGGTTATGCCGTCTCTTTCTCACGTTTACATATAATCATAATCAATGAAAAATATTTCTTTCTCCTAGGCCAGAATAATGTTTTCTTCTTCAGCAATAGTGATCAGTTCATGTCCCGTTGTGGCAAGGACTGCCATATCCTTAGTTTCTATAAAGTTTAGTAAGATCAGTTTCATGCAAAATAACCAAATATATATCATATAGTCTGAGAAATAGGTTGAAAACTCCACCATTAGCTCTAGAACGTCAAGAAAAGTGCTTTTTTTTCATAGATATTTAAGAGACTACATTCTAAATCTTATATCCAGAGGATTCTCTATACTCCATGTCAGTTATGTACTTCATAGAGTTTCTTTGTTAGGATGTGTATTTTCGAAGTTTTAGCTATAATCATGCATTTGGAATCAAACTAGAAAATCTTAAATGAGAGAATCTTTTGAGTCTTGGCTAGTTTGTTGGATGTTGATAACAATCTTAATCATGTTGTCTAGTAGAACCTATCCTTGCGATCTAAAGAAGCTAGTTATCTCAAATAGTAAAGTTCATGAAATATCTGTAACTGTGTTAACATACTTGCATGAAAATTTTGGGATCCTTTTTAAGAGAAAGCAGAGGTCTCTAAATCAGCTTTTAGAGGAGGGCATAAGCCAGAAGGAAGTTATCCTTTCTACACAAAACTACTGCAGAAATATGCAACAATCTGCCAATGATATTCTCAAACTAGAAACTTTTAAAGATTCTAATCTTACATGTTTAACTGTAGAGTAGCTACTGTTATCTTATTGTATCTTCTAACTTAGTTCTCATTTACCAATATTTGTGCTTTAATACTATTAAAATAAATATTTAAATGTGAAATTACTTGGCAATTAATGTAATTTCCATTTGATTATTATTTTCTTGGTCCTGCAGATAAAAGATTTCTGGAGGGAGGCACAGATCCTCTCGAAGCTCCACCATCCAAATGTGGTTGCTTTCTATGGAGTTGTACCAGATGGGACTGGCGGAACACTGGCAACTGTAACAGAATTCATGGTGAATGGGTCACTAAGGCATGTTCTATTACGGAAGGATAGGTGAGCCATCCTTAATTGGGTTTAGAATATTTTTCATCTTAATAGCTTTGGCCTGGGTAAGCTTAAGCAATACTTTTATGCAGGGCTCTTGATCGTCGTAGAAGGCTTATAATCGCTATGGATGCAGCCTTCGGAATGGAGTACTTGCATTCGAAGAATATTGTCCATTTTGATTTGAAATGTGACAACTTATTGGTTAACTTAAGAGATTCACAGAGACCAATATGCAAGGTGTGTGTGCTAGAAACATTGCATTTTCTTCTTGTTTTTCATTGTAATGCTAGAATATAGGACGCATTGAATGCCAATTCTCGTTTCATATGATGGTGGAAACTCGAGCTCAAACTTTGAAATATATGGAAATGGATTGTAATTTCAAATAGATTAAGGATGATGATTTGCTGATTAGTATTCACAAATCAACTCTCTATTTTTTATCTTAGTTTGGATCAAGCATTCGTGGACATGGGAACTGTCAAATCAATGAAATATATGGAAATGGGTTGTAACGGCAAATGGGTTGAGGATGATGATTTGCTGTAACTATTTAAAATCAACTATCCTTTTTTATCTTAGTTTGGATAGAGCATTTGTGGGCCTATCACTTTCAAATCTATGAAGTTGGAATGTGGTTTAGAAGAATCTAGTTTGCAGCATAGATCTTCTTAAAATAAAGCAGATGTCATCCTCTGGCGACAATCATCTGAATCTGCGAAAAGAATATTAGGTTTTAAGCTTTATGCAGATAACTAAGTGGGTCAGATTCGGATTTATGTTTTCTGTTAATAATTGCTAACTTCTTGTCAAATGATGGGCAAATTTGGGCTTTCACTTGTGAAACTTTGTAACTTATTTTTATGAATTCTTTTCTGAATTGCACAACTTCCTGGAATTATTGACCGTTTTTAGGTTGGAGACTTTGGATTATCGAGAATTAAACGCAATACATTGGTTTCTGGTGGTGTACGCGGAACACTTCCTTGGATGGCACCAGAGCTATTAAATGGCAGCAGTAACCGGGTTTCTGAAAAGGTAGATTTACCCATCTACTATATTACAGATAAGCTATTTGGAGGGAGCTAACAGTGGCGGTGATCATATCATTGTAGGTTGATGTTTTCTCATTTGGAATTGCGATGTGGGAAATCCTTACAGGCGAAGAGCCATATGCAAATATGCATTGTGGTGCAATTATAGGTATGCCAACATGTATATTCAGTAATAACAGATTAAAGATAAAGTAACAGTTCATATATTTGAAAAACAAAAAAAAAAACTATGATGTTACTTAGATGAACGTATCTCATGCTTTTTCACAACATATACGCAATTTCACGCAAAATGTTCTCAATTTCATGCAATAATGTTCTCAATTTCATGCAATAATGTTCTCTTTCAATGAAAGTGCTACAATATCATTGTTACTTGCTACATATGGTGAGAGTCATTTCACTGTATCATGTGCTTATTCTCCAATGTCCATCAATGAAAGTGCTACAATATCATTGTTACTTGCTACATATGGTGAGTCATTTCACTATATCATGTGCTTATTCTCCAATGTCCATGAACAATGATTTTGGTATTACATCAGTTCATTTATATGGTGTCTTTTAGGGTGATTCTTTCTTGTATAGTGTCCTCACCTGGCATGAAAATCCCCTAGTATGTAGGATATGCATAATCCAATATTCCTTTTTTTTTTAATTACCTTCATCTTCATTTTCCTCGTGCATTTCTTTTCCGAAAAATGTCGTGTTAACTTTCTGTTAAGATTGTGTTTGGCTTGAAGAAGCATTACCAGTAACGTGTAAAATTTGATCAGGTTTTGTGTCCGCATTTATGGTTTTGGTAGAATCCTGGACACAGCAGGTTTTCAAGAATTTCTAAATTGATGGGACCATACGTGGCCTTTAAGACAGTTTCCTTGGTTGCGTTTTCTAAAAGATTGAAATGCATTATGTTTCAAAATTTAGGAACACATTTATTTATTACCTCTCTATTAAAAGTTATGAGTTTTCGAATCTCCAAATTTCTTCAAAACAGTGTGTCTCAAACCAGTTTAGGCTAAGTTTCTGAAGCTTCAGAGAAACCTAAAGAAACTTTGGTATCTTCATGCCTTGTAGATCCATTTAAAGTCTTCATAAATACTTTCTTTATTATATAATTTAAAATATATACGGTATAAGGACCCTTGAGCAATTCGTGTATGATTCTAGTTTTATTGAACATTGGTGGCACCATGGTATGAAGCATTTGTTCTCAACATAAGCTGTGTGTTTCGGATCAAATAAATATAGCATTTGCTTTCAGATAAATATCAAGTAACATTTACCTTTTAAACTGTGAAGGAGGGATTATGAACAACACTCTTCGTCCTACGATCCCTAACAGTTGTGATCCCGAATGGAGGAAGCTAATGGAGCAGTGCTGGTCGCCTGACCCTTCAGACCGTCCTTCTTTCACCGAAATTACAAACAGGCTACGTGCTATATCAGTGGCTCTTCAGCCGAAGGGACATACAAACAGATAAGAGGCCAAACCGCAGCATGATCCTATTGATTCCGGTAGCAGGAGCTCGTTTTGAGAGTTTTCGAGAGCAGCAGCTTTGTCGGTGTTGTGCATTCTTCTTCTCCTTCCTCTAGTATAAATACATTTGTTCTCTATTCTTTGTTTCAGATGTTAGAGGATCTACTCTGGCCTGTAAATTATATATTTTTGTTGTCATGACCGTCTTTAATGGCACATGCGAAGAGGATTTTCACTTGCTGGACTGCTGAGCAGTTGGGCATTGTTGCTGAGAAAGTGAATCCAGTGCACCATATTATGTCAAATGATGTATATATTGTTATTGTGTTTGAAATGTTTGAGGTTGTAAATGGAAGTGTCAAAATTTTGAATTTGGAAGAACAGTATAAAAGTTTTGAACAAGGATCTACCTCTTTTATCTTTTGTGAGGCGTTAATGGCTTGTTTAGCCTCCTTCGTGCTTTGTCCTGTTTTTCGTATAGTTTACACGCGTGCAGGTCAAATTAGAACAAGGAGAATTTTTTTAACAGTTCTGATTTAAAAAGATCAAATCTTTCTGTTTATTTATTTTTTTTTTAAACATAGACCGTAGCCAGACTTGAACTTGAAAACTCTCACAGCTCACTCCCGCCCGTTGCCTGTGAATCGTTGCTATGTTTGGCCTACAAATATACTACGCAGATGCCAAAACTATCTTGAAATATTTTCCCTTAATTTACCTGCGACGGCACATAAATTTCATGGACTTCTCCAAATATCTCCCCTAGTACCTTCAGTAGGGACAACTTTTCGCTATAAGCAAAACCATGGGGTCTTCTCACCCCTGCTCATTAGAGCCATATCCACATGATAAACCACATTGTTACTCCTGTCCCATGAAATCCTTGACTGTCTTAATATAAAAATACAAAACTCAACAACAGTGATGCATAAAACAACATCACAAAATAGTTACTCATTTTTTTTAGGATTGACTTAGAGAGGTTTACATTTTATCCTGGCTAATCTGAGCCGCTAACATTCAAAATCTAGATGATGATGTGATGGAGACATCGTTCCAGAAACTAGTTATCTTTAATTGCTTTTATTATTGTTTATTAGTTATTTGCTTATATTTAGCCTCTCATTAGTTGTGATGGGAGTCCTCTTTTTGAAGTAGGCTTGTATAAAGCTAAGACTATTATTGAAGTTTTAATGATGAATGAAAATAAAAAATTGCTTGCTGAAGCTTTGAGAGCATATGCGCTGGGTGAGAAATCCTTTGGAGAGAACCATAACTGTTATCACGTGCGCTAGGTGAGAAGCCTTAGGGAGAGAAAATCAACTGCTCGTAACCTTAGGGAGAAAATTCCAATTGTATGTACCCCATCATTTTGGTATCAAAACTGAAATCCTTGTTCCCCTACAAAATACCAAACCTAGATCCACCGTCTTCTTCCATCTTCTCTTAATTTGTAGGTCTTTTGATTTTTAGTTGTTGAAAAAAAAAAATCAAAAAAAATTTGTTCAAAATTATTCGAAATTCCCCTCAAAAATACCTAAAAATCCATTGTGCATCCTTCTCCTCTCTCTCTTTCCCCAAACCTAACCCTAACCCTAGCCTCAATCTCCATCCAACATGTCGCCTTCATCACCGATCTTGCCGAGCGCTGCCAACCTCTGCACGACCTCGTCGTCACCACCCTACTCGCCACCGACCTCGTTAGCATCACCGCAACCTTCAGATCCAACCGACCCAAAGCTTCCACCGCCTTCAGATCCTTAGCAACTGCCTGCCTCTCCCTTCTTTTTCCCCTCTGCTGCAATCGTCGCCGCCTCTGCCTCTCCTCTTCCTCTTCATCGGCCGAAGCCGACAACCACCCGACCTACTTCCGTCACCCGACCTGAGGTCCACGCCATCTGGTTTGCACATCGAAACAGATCTCGATCGTCAATGTCATCATTAAGATTTGACGACCCCATCTTCGTCCTTCGTCGACTTCGATCCGACCACCTATGGTCTTCAACGACTTCACAGACAACTTCTATATCAGCCCCGACCAGAACTCTTCTTCCTCGTCAAAGCATTCACATCAACAGAATCTCCTTGGCTCTTCCCCGCACTCACCGTCACCTTCTCAGCCCTCAGTTGACCACGACACCGCCTCCTCCACCTTCAGTTGGCCTCACCACCGTCGTTGCCACCGTGTCGTCATCCATCGACTACCTTTCCACAAGAATCAAGTTCGGGTCCAGATCTAATTCGACCCGGATCCGAACCCATCTCTGGCCCAGCAACATCCTGAGTTCTTAACCTGACTCGGATCTACAATAGCAAATTCGACTTCAAGCATAACCGACCTGACCCGCTACAGTGCCAACCCGCTCCACTCCAACAGCTCTGATAAGCCAGTTAACAGTTCAGAAGTTGTTTCAGACCTGTTTTAAGTCGATTCGAAATCCAATCATATCCAGCACATGTTACTGTTGCTCCAAGACTTTCATACATGATCAGTTCTCGATTGTGAGTAATCCTCTGAGGAATCTTACAGGATTCTACGTTTGGCCGTGAAGTATTCACCCCCTCATGTGAAATCTGACTAGAGCTGAATTATCATTTCCTAAATTGTTTGCAAATATTATTGGAGTACAATAATTTGTTATGGCATTGTGATTTGCTTGTCTCTAGTGGTTTGCATCATTGTTTGCTATTTTCATCATTTTAGAATTGTATTTTCCTGCATTTAGAAATTGGGTCTTTCAGGAGATTTTAATTTTCATTATTTGGTGAATGCATTTAGTTTTGTTTAAGTATAGGATTTTGCAATGCATCTGCTTGTCTGTTTGATTTTACATTTATATCGATTGATGCATGTTTTGTAATGAAAATTCGAACAAGCCAATATCAACAATCAAGATAACAAACAAACCCACTTAGCGGACAGATTAGGTCAACTTGATCATATACTTAGGAAAATTCAAGATCTCAATTTACAGTTAGAGAGGATAGAATCACGAAACAGAAAAGTACGAGATGGCACCAGAGATTATGAATGTCATGGGCTGTAGGGCTTGCACTAGAGACGACTATGAGAATAGCCGTGCTTATAATTGGTATGCTGCTAAGAAAGAAAAAATAACACATAAGTTTGGGTTAGAAGATCCGAAGTTTGATGGTTACCATGATCTTCGTGTTTTTAGTGATTAGCTAACGGGCATGGAGTGCTACTTTGACTGTTATGAGATATCTGACGTGCATAAAATTTAATTTGTTAGGATGAAACTAGTAAGTCCAAGCAGAATTTATTGAATTTTAGTATAGATAGCACGTGAAAGACAGCGTAAGAACACTCTAAAGTCATGGGAGGAGAGAAAGACGAGTTTAAGGAGAAGTACCTCTCCAAGTTTTATAAGAATCATCTCTTAGATAAGTTACACAACTTCCGTCAGGATAATATGTATGTTCGAGTTTACATAGTCAGATTTTGATGACTTAACCCTTTGTTGTGACGTGAGAAAGGACAGTTATGAAACTATTTCTAGGTTTTGCTCAGGTTTATAATCTGATATATGGCGTGGTATGCTCACTAATTCTTGTTATGTGGACTCCGTTGAAAAAGCTTTTCATTTAGCTTTAGAGTTAGAATTGCCTTTCAAAGGGATATTCGTTCCCAAAGCCTGAGAGCAGTATTCTAAGTGTGAGGAGCATGGAAAGTATGATTACCAGTGCCCTCAAAGAGTCGACATGTTAATATTGTGCCTAGTGATAATGTTGATGACTCGAGGGTTGTTGAAGATGTCTATAGTCCTTCCGAGATTACTAGCATCGTTGAGGATACATTTGAGGATACATTAGCTGATCTAGTACATTGATTCTTGATGAGGTTCATGTTTCTTCTGAAAGTACTAGTGATGTTGTAGATGCTTTAACAGAGTCTAGTACATCCATACCTAATGATATCTATATTCATGAGAATGATATTAGTGATTCTGAGTATGCATTAGTGAAGTATAGTATGTCCGAACAGGTTGCTAGGTGTTCACTTGTCATACCTATAATAGAGGACGAGATTGAGTATGAAATAGTTGCTACTAGCGTCATTACATCTAGTAAGTCATTAGAGTCCCCTTGCGCAGAGAGTATCACATCCAGACATACTTCTCGCATGAGAAGAAGTCGGTCCATTTCATGAACTTGGATCTTTTTCATAAAGAGAGAGAAATTGAGTCTATTGTGATTACTCTTACCGTTTCTTCTTTTAGTGAGTAATTCAAAACCTGGGGCGCCTGCGGCCGCCGAGGTAGGGTGGCTCTTTAGAAAACAAATTATACATATAGCAAGTACATCATTCAAAACCTTCTCAAATTTGTCTTCCTTATCTATGGACATTTGCCTCAAAGAATGCCCAAAAGAACATTTTCCTTACTGTGTGAAGGCAACATAATATCAAGAAGAACTCTATTTGGCCACGAAACTAATACAATGTATACCTTGATCAAACACAATAGCGTGTTCAAATATCCAAAAAAGATAGAAGCGAGATTATATAATACTTGCCGCAGTAAAAATGAAATGTGACAGAAACACAACTAAAAAAACAAGTCAGTTACAAGTTCACATCAACCATCAGAGTCTCAAAGTGAAGGAAACAATATTACAAATATATAAATCTTTTACCAAAAAAGCATTATTCCCTTACCAAATATGGCCTTTAAGGATCAGCTCATATTAAGGTAATTTTAAAGCAAATTGTATTTTCCAAGCATTTCAAAATTTTCTAGAAAGGAGACAAAGTGGGAATCTTTCCTTCCTCCACAAATCTTCATTATATTCCATTTATAGTACTCATCTTTACATTATATATATACTAATCACTGAGATCCAGCGTTTCAATAACCTAAACCAAACTTACACGATAGCATCCCAAAAAAGACAACCAAGAGATGCAAGAGAGCTCACATTCTTCCACATTCACTTACATTTGAAACTGATGATTGATTCTCTCAACTGAAAAGTTCCCCCTCAAAATAGGTGCTGATGATAAGTGTATAAATATTGAAAGAAGAAAGTAGCTCCTGAAATCAGATGTGCTTTTAGCTGAAACTCGCCACCCCAAAAGTGAGTTTGTGCGCGGATCACCTGACTATCCAAATTGGAAGCATTCATTGAAAGAGACAAAAGCAAGCAACTAACTGTAGCTTTCAGGACGCCTATTAACCACTAAGTAATCTCAGACTTGCACACTGGACACCATGTCTTCCTCCTGAGCCATGCGTCAATGCACTGCAAACAAAAGAACAGTAATCTATTAACACTTACCATAGCACATATCCGATAAATGAATAGTATGATGAGGAGCCTACTTCCTTGTGGAATTTATGTAAGCACGGCAAATGACGGATAATATCTCCAAGAGATGGGTTCTCCAGGCAGACTGCGCATGCTTCTTCAACATTATCACTCTGCATGCAAATTTGAAATGTTTCAGACTATATCAAAATGAGTTTCTTTTTCGCAAATAATTTGCTGTGTGTATGCAGCATATAACAAGACATGTCCACCTGAATTACTGATTGTGGCAAGCTGTTGATCTGACTTTCAGAAGCGCCAGTTTGTTGATGATTGTTCTCATCAAGGGCCAACAACATCTCATAGTCATACCTATAATAGAAAAGATAAGAGCGGAAAGAAAAGAAAGCTAATGCTTACTAAAAGCCCAGAGCAAGTTTTTCATTTTTTAAATAGTTAGGAAAAAACAGAAAAAAAGAAGAAGAAAAAAAACCTAAAGGATACCAGTGCAATATAATTGTCCAACATTAACCATGTTACATTAAATTCTATTGAGATATTGAGGCACCAGATCTGGTGTGAATCATTCAAGAAACTCAGGAAGCAACATAAGTTAGTAAATTAATCACTTTTTCCCCCTGAAGTGCCAATTTAATGTTTTTGTGTGAAAAGCAAGGGACAAAACAAGCCCATATGCAAAGAAGCATCAGTGTAAACAATAAATATAATGACTTGAGTTACTGAAGAAAAGAAAATGTGCATCAATTTGGATATTTTTGGCCTATGTGAAACCTCAAATATGAACACAGAAATCCCTACAATCACCTTCGGCATCTTCCTTGTGTAGACATATCTAAGAGAAGTTCGCACATGAACTTGGATCATGTGAACAATAAGGTGCCCCTACCAATCAATGAACCAAGTGATTGTCCAGGCGCATGGTGAATTCCTATCTTCTATGTAGTTGTCTAAGAAAGAAACTTGTCACTGATCCTCAAAATGTTGATATTGAGTTCTCAGCTTATCATAAAATTTCATCAATCCTACTTAAGAGTCGTGAGTCGACCTCGTGTTTCTAGACTTGACTAGATGATGGTGGTGTGGTGTCGTGGTGGTGGTGGTGGTGATCATAGTTGTGAAACTTGTAGATGTAGTAAGCGTTGTACCTATATAAAGCAAAACACAACAGCAAAATGGTCGACTGTTCCTCCCACATCTACAACTTAATATCATTGTAGTGAGGATGATATGCATCACAACTCCAAGTGTTTTTTTCCATCCCTTTTTTTTCTGTTGAATAATAAGGTGGGTAACACCACCTCTTCCCTAAATTAGGGAGAAAATTCATTTCATTATTTCAGTTAGAACACTGAAGATTGGAAGGTACGCAAGCTTACAACAATTATGCAGTTTAAGCTCATACAACCAAGAAGCATCCTCGAAAATTATCCTAGACTAAAAAAAGTTTAAGAGAAAGGGTGAAGACTAGCATTTGCTGGAAAATATACGGTGAAAAGATGGGAAAATATAACAAGATGCGTTGTGAGCTTACTCATTAAAGTCATTCTCCAGAGCATTTTCAGCTAGCACATCATTGCTCTGGTCAAATGCAGCTTCCAATGCTTCCAAGAAGTTACGCCTCTGAACAATAGAAAAAGAATGCATCCAGGTTGATTCAAGAAAATAAAAAAAAGACACATTCAAAACAATCAATTAAAAAATTGTAAACTCAAACATCACTTCTGTATCACAGTTATCATATTTCAGACACCATTGTGTAATGAGCAGATTTGCTTTTTGGTTCCGCTTGTCTATGCATATACGGAGGGTCTGTTTGGTTGTCGTAACTGGCCGTAATTCGTAGTTGTAATTGGCAAAGTCTTTTACAATTGTAAATGAGTTACATGAATGTAAATTTTACGGTGTTTGGTTGGTAATATAAAATTGTAAAGTGGGAAAGTGTATTGTACTTTACGGTGTTTGGTTGTCGTAATGTATAAGTCGTAAGGGAAAAAGTTGACCACAAAATTAACTATTTGGTGATTTTAAAAGTTTTAATACTGCAAATAAATATTAAAAAAGTTAAATATTAAATTTTTTAATATTAATATAAAAAATATTACAAATTTGTATGACTACAAAATTAACTGTAACTGGGCTGTAAGTGAGTGATAACTGGGTTGCAAGTGAGTGTTAGTTGAGTTACGTAAGTCTTTTACGAACTACGGTTCAAACAAACGCCGTAGTTGTAACTGGGTAGTAAGTCATTTACGAATTACGGAATTTTACGCGAAACAAACGGCCCCGGAGAAGAAAGGTTCACATAGCCAATCCCTATGATTTGTAAAAGCTTTTGATGCAGTTGTGTTGTTATATGTCAATATATGATACTTACGTTAAAGATCAAAGAAATTGATAAAAGTTGAAAATGCATATGTTTTGCATTGCTCATTGTTCCTTTGTAGTATGATGAGCACCCGGCGTGATACCATCCCAACATAAATGAATGTCACACTCTTACCCTTATGAGTTATACACAATTATTTTATGCTAGCATTCCAGCTTCCAGGGCTTCCTGAAGTAACAGTACCAATCAATAGATTCTATACTATATTCAAATTACAAATCATATAGACATGCACTGGATCGTTCTGTGTCTAATGCACTCTGTATAGAGCATAACAGTATAAGCAAAATATTCTCATACTTCTAGTTTAAAATATATAAGGGGCACTATATGATGTAGCAATACAGCATTGATGATAAGAGATGGGAGGGAAAACAATAAAGAAAAAAGCAATACCATCCCCAAATCCATGCCCGTGAAATTTCTCACTTCAGCCATCATTCTCTGGTAATACGATAAAAATTGAGTAAGCAAAAAAATTCAAGTCAAGCAACAGCGATTTATTTAAGCATGGATCATGAAGCATAAAGATTAGAAACATTACTGTCTCCAAATCTATTTCTGAACTGTAATAATTTCTCCTCCTATTTGATGTTCGAGATTGGGCACGATCTGACCATCTTCCAGAAGAGTTCCGGTAGGGCAGTTGTTCATAATATGCATATAAATGAGCCATCGACGCTTCCCTCTGTTGGAGAATAAAAATGGAATGAAACAACCGATTGTAGACACACAGGTCATCCAGATGCTTAAACATGCCACATGAAATACATTAAAATCATAAATTTGACAAAGTCAGGCTAGCAGAAGATGAGCTTCAAAAGCATTCAAGCAGCAGTGAGAAATACCTAATCAAAATTAATAAACTCATTATCGGTTAGAAATTTCTATTATAGTTTAGCACCATCTATCAAAATTTAACATGTAGCTCATGAAAAATGTGGTAAAGAAAAAGAACTTCATAATAGAAACTGGTCAGATCACTCATACAAGAGGCCGCTCGACATTCTGTTATTTAATTTGTGTAGTATTTTTGTCAAAAGGAGAGAAAAGGACCAACTTTGGTTGTATTACCACTAAGATCAACCAGGAAGTACTAATAATGCATTGGGCAGACGGCCCTGTGAGCATTTACATTTACAAAACCTATCATCCAATAGCCCGTAGGAGATTGGGACAGAGGGAAATGAGGAATTGTGCTTTATGCAAACCTCCACAAGAAAGTAAATACTCTAGAAGCTCTAAATAAGCTTTGAACTAAAAGAATAGGAATTTTTAATACCTGTCTATACTACTAAAAAGCAACAAGTTTGATTCTTTGGTTTTTGTTTTTAATCTGTCAAGAGCGGATTCTTGCTGTTAATTTTCTTGGACAAATCTTGACCCATCTTAATTATACCTTATATGTTTTTCTTATTTTCTTTTGAGAACCAACCCACTTGAGATTACCTCCTGGCGTAATCATGACACGACATGACTCTTCCTTTATTGTCTGTGCTTGGGGGTGTCACTTTTGGAAGCTACATTTTTCTATATTTGTAGAAACTATATTTAAAAATATTGATGCACTATTTTGCAGATATAACCACTTCTATCTTAATTTTTTGCTCTTAACACTCAAATGTTTTATCTTTTGCACCATCTGAAAATGAATTTGCATGTAACTGTATAGCATAAAATTTATACTTTTAAGATGTCTACCTCACGGTTATAATCTTCTGTATGCATGGTCTATATCATAGGTTGAAAATATTATCTATAAAAATGTCTTTTATATATCAAATAGCACCAAAAGAGCTATTAGGCATGATGTAATACAAAGATAAAATTTTCGAGAATTTCATCGCTTTCCCACTAAAAAACAAAGCCCCCCCCCCCCCCAAACCAAATTCTAATTTTGCATTCGACGTGTATAGCACATATTGAAGACTAGTAAAATAAAGATAAAGGAAGCGAGCATGTCATCAATCATAGTCTAGCTTGAAAGCTAACCACATTGAATTTAAGTATTATAGTAAAAGAGGATACCAGTCCACCGCTATAATATATGAACCTATGTAGCATGGACACTTCTATCATAGAGCCGTGTAGTATCCAAAATATGCCTGACATGCGTGTCGGACACACGGGTCATGTGTATTTTTAAGAATTTACCACGTGTCCACGTGTCGTGTACATTTTAACATTGCAGTGTCCATGCAATATAGATATGAACAGATAAAATAATTTGTTAAGATTAAAACCACTTGTTGGTAATAGGTGCTCTCGGAAATTATTTACGGCCTTAATGATTATGCAAATTATTAAGTGCCCCTATCAATAAGCCTTCATTTGAAACTTGAACTGCAGAAGAGCATGCACCTGTATGGCTAGGCCTTACATGTCTGCTCAAGGAAATAAGAGTTAAAATTTTCAAATTAGAGAATATTTTGAATTCTCCAGATTTGTGACACTGAGATACCCTGAAGCAATTTGTTGGCATCAAAGAGTAACACATATCCCATTTCTTATATTTTCAGTAAAAAAGAGAGTAAGGACATCGTAACAGTTAATTGTACTAATAAGCTAAATGATGTAATCCAGGATCGCAATCACCTTCGAATGCAAATAAAAAGAAAAAATTAGAGTTTTATAAGAAATAAAATGAAAAAAAGATTAAGGTTGGAGAAAGAACCAGATAACTTTGGGCTTCGCACCCCTTACGCAGGCTTCACACCCAATCTCAAGATCCCAAGAGCTCTAAAATTTTAACTGAAAAAATTTTAATTATTTATTGTCTACTTATTCATTGAGTTGAGCCTCTTTATATAGGCCTTTACAAAGTGAACTTCTCGGATATAACTGATGTGGTACTAAAAGAAAGATAAACAAAACACATTTCAAAATAAACTAAGGCATGAAAAGGTAACTGACAACTGGCGTGATGTCCTCATCAATTCCCCCGGGGTGGGAGAAACCCGACCCTGTCGAATGAGGACTTTCCTCACGAAGCATATTAATCGGGCCAAGGCATGGTTCACAGTCGCGGTCTCGGCCGCCAACTCGGCGGGCACTGAGACGGATCGGTCTCGGTGACTCGGATCGGTATCGGGCGATACGCGCAAAACGCTGCATAGAAGCTAAAAAATTCTGAAAAAATCACGATAAATCTTAAAAAAATGTAGACATCCACATTCATGTATCACATGTCCAAAATATATCACCTAACACACTAAACATAAAGCGAAAGTATAAATACACGCGTCGTCGGTAGAAGCATATCAAAATACATGCACAATATAGTAAATTGAACAAACTACATTCATAAATACATGTTAATGTAGTTATTTCCACATTGAATTGCGATGAGGCACAAAATTATCATCATAATGCAGAATCGACCGAGTCAATTCCGATTCTCGGCCTAGTTAGTCTCCTCTGAGTTGAGTCGACCGACTCGTGACTCGGACTCGTCTCGGAGTGGGCCGAGACGGATACGACTCGGCCGACTCGTCTCCGACTCGGCCGAGTCTTTGAACCATGGGCCAAGGTGGTGGTCGTGGCAGCATCACTGGTACGCCGTGTTGATACCATGGTGGCGGAGGTGGAGCTGGTCTCCGTGACGGATCGACTGTGAAAGATGGCAGCTCGATCAAGACATAGAGAGTAGAAAAAAGGTGCATCATCCCTGCTGAAGACGGAACTAATATCAGGATCCCATGGGCCATCTAACTCGCAAGCAATGTAAGCAATCATCTTCAGAGCCCTATCGAAGTCTTTACGCCAAGCGTGCAACTTCCTCACAGCCTCACAGCGACTCATAACCATCACCTTATTATCAACCGCAAATTCCTGCAAAGTACTATACGGGTACGCAGTAAATTTGTGAGTATCATTACAAATTGTTATCGGCCTAGTGATATCATCAATATATGCAACAGGCAAATGCAATATAGTAAGCTCAACTATCTCATTCACGTCAACACTGACGCTATCAGACATGTGAATTTCATCAATAACCAGTGTGTCTTCAATTATACTAACAATATTGGAAGGAACATGGACTTCCTCACTTTCCTTCGAGACGTCAACTTCATCACTAGATACAATTCTAACATGTTGACTCTCCGAAGGACACTGATAATCATAATGTCCATATCCCTCACATTTAGAACACCTGGCCTTAGCATTGACCAGGGTTTTGAAAGCCAAATCCAACCTTAATGCAACATCAAAGGTCTCTTCAACAATGTCTAAGTCATAGGGGCCAATAATCATAACACATTTTTATTTTAGGTCGTAAACCCCAAACAAACCTAGTTAGAGTCTTAGAAGGGTGCTCTCACTTCAGTACGATGGGTTAAGTCCTTAAATATGGCAATGCAATCATGAACGGACATATGACCCTGATGGAGATTGTGTAGCTGGTCTAAGTGGGGGTCCCTATAATGCTGACTGGTCATGATGGCTCAAGCAATCAAGCAGATGCAGTGGAGAACCCTAAAGTCAAGTAAACTAAATGTATGCACTAAACAAAATATACCCTAAATTTTAAGTTCTAAATGCAAAGAAAAATACATTCCTAAAATGATGAAAAGCGATAAATGCTGATGCAACCACTAGATCGAAGCAAATAGCATTTCAACCAACAAATTATAGCAATCCATATAATAGTTGCAAGTAATCTAACAGTTAACGATTCAGGTCAAGTTATGATATCACCTGAGAGGCGAGTCGTTTACGCCCAAACTCAAAAATCCTCTAAGATTTCTCGAAGAAATACTCACACTGAAGAGCTGAAATCGCCCACAAGACTCCTGAACAGTGGTGATAAGAAGTGAAAGATGGCTACCTCGTTCGGGCGCTAATTGGGACAGAAACAAGCTTTGGACTGTGGTGCGCTGATCTGCTGAGTTGAATCGAGCAGAAGACCGAAATTTGAACCAAGATATGAAGGCTGTAGATGTGGAGTGTTGCTTTCTACGAATCCGTTGCTTCGAAAACGGCTTGAATCGGGCTTGAAACGAGCTCAGAATGGACGAGTTTTAGAGTTTGGGGGGAGGTAGAATGGTTACTGTTCACAGGAACAGTAATCGGGGAATACTATTCATTGTGAACAGTAATCGGATTTTTTTCTGTTTTTTCCTTCTTTTTTCCCCTCTGTTTTCTGTTTTCTTTTTTTCCTTCCTGTTTTCTGTTTTTTCTGTTTTTTCTGTTTTCTTCTTCTTCTTTTTTGTAAAGTAGATCTAAATAGATTTAAATCTAGATTTAGACCTAGATCTAACAATAATCGATTTTTTTTACAAAGTAGATCTAGATCTAGAGATCCAGATCTAGATTTAGGATTTGGGGAAGAGAAGAAATTCGAAGGGGATTGGGACCAAAGCTCTGATACTAAATTGATGTAATACAGGATTGCAATCACCTTCGAATACAAATAAAAAGGAAAAACTAGAGTTTTATAAGAAATAAAATGAAAAAAGATTAGGATTGGAGAAAGAACCAGATAACTTTGGGCTTCGCACCCCTTGCACCACGGGCTTCACACCTAATCTCAAGAACCCAAGAGCTCTGAAATTTTAACTGAAAAAGTTTTAATTATTTATTGTCTACTTATTCATTGAGTTGAGCCTCTTTATATAGGCTTTTACAAAGTGAACTTCTCCGATATAACTGATGTGGTACTAAAAGAAAGATAAATAAAACATATTTCAAAATAAACTAAGGCATGAAAAGGTAACTGACAACTGGCGTGATGTCCTCATAACTAAGTTATCATCAGATGCACTAAAAAGCTTTTTTAAGGTATAATGCAAAGGTTATCTGAACGGGCAACAGGTTTAATGAGTGACACTTGCATGATCGAAATGGCCACTCCTTGCAGTAGAAGCAGATGGCCGAGCGTCCTGCTGCAGCAACCAGGCTATTGTTGCATCAATCAGTCAACGGGTGGAATACCAAGAGTATCATAATCAAGATTCTTTTAGTCTCAGGCAACAAAAGGGTAGTTAGTACTTAAGTGAAAGAGAGGTAGCATGAACAAAATCAACTATAGGTAAAAACTTTCTAGTCAAACAGATTCTAATTAACAGAAAAGGAAATAAAGAAAGTAGAAAAAGGAAAGGAAAAAACCTCCTCTGAGCCCGCAGATCCTGCAACTTCATCGTAAAACTGCTCTTGGAGTTGACGAGCAAGTATCTCGTCTGATTCTACCTGGCTAACTCTTGCGCTAGAGTGATCAGAAGCTCTGGTACTTTGCCCCAGGGGACTATTACATCTCACTTCTGGTGATGGTAGCCCATGGAGATCTATAACTGGATCAAAAATATCACCATGATGCTGAGAATCACGAGTCCTGGTCAATCTAGTATGACGAATGCGCCTGGATGAGGGATATGATGCCTCTGAATTTTCAAAGTTTGAACAAGAGCTTTCACCATAACGAGAACAGATTGGGTTGCATTCCCTTTTTCCTTTCATAAACTTTTGCCGCCTCTGGTTTCCTCTGCTTCTGATTTCTGATTCCGGTGGTGCTAGCACAGCACTTGGATTTAACCTATGAGAGTTGGTTATTTCTGGACTATCATCAACATGATTAACATAATCTCCATATTCTGTTGTGATTTTATGTCTTAGATCAGACAAGTGGCAAGAGGTTCCTTCTCCCTTGGAAGCACAAACACTCTCTTCATATGAAAGTACAGGAGCTTTGTGTGGGATATCGTATTTTCTCCAAGCTAAATTTTCAGAGGACCTATAAGCATTATCATCATCTGCGGTGGCCGGTACTTCCTCCGTTGCCACTGAACAAAGCCTGCATGACCCAAGTATGCTATCAAACATATGCAATAGAAAGTCCTAAAGACAAATTACACTGGCAAAGAAATATCGAGTTTTCCTGGAATATCAATACACATGGGAAAATAGCTGTATTAACTAGCTAAACACCCACAATAAGAATATCCACATGGTAATGAATGGCCCCTAGGAAGTAGAATTTCGAAGGGGGAAAAATTCTAAAAGCAGCCCCATGAGCAGATTGCTCTATAATTTCTTTATCAAAACATATTTGAGTTCATGTATGTGTTGCATACATTATTTAGCAGAGCCTTGTGATAGGCATCTGCACCAACACAAGGAATAACCAAAAAGCCAAATCAGACAGGATGGCATAGAGCAATCCCGAAATGACAAGATCAAAGCAAATGAAGCAATAATTTTGTAAGAATGTGCTTCATTGTTTATCATCTTTTTTGGAGATAATCTTGATGTGAGATTCGGTGTTGTAGGCAGTGTCAACCCTTAAGTTGTGATCACTTGATCTCTCAGGGGAGAAGAAACCAAATCTATTTAGTGGGAAGAGGCTTAGAGGATTGATGGCGTCCAATGGTACTAGCTTCCAGCCTGAAAGGACTAATATATAGGAGATTTTTGAAATCCTAAGAAAGAGGCACCCAAGAAGTAGGTTTGTGACAGAATCACTACAAATTGACGTGTGCTATTTTAGCACTCTTGGTCTTCGCTCTCTGTTTCTGAATCTCATTTTGCTTACTTGTCCTTACTCAAGAATACTGCAGTTGACGCTGTTGCTTAATTGGTAGTTGAGATATTTCTCAAGAAAATAATTGATTTATTGTTTACTGCAAACTCGTTAACTCTCATTGAAATCAGGGTAGCATATTCATTTGCACTGAATACAACCCCCACCCCACCAGGCAACACCATTGGCCACAATGGCTTACACTTCATGTCTTTTTTTAATTAAAAAACACACAGACACAACCATTTTACTGTTGCAATTTATTTTAAATTTCAAATAAATTATTGTTTAGAAAATTAACCAGTACATTTCAGTGAAATGATCAACAAACTAAAATTTGCAAGTGCTTTTGATGTGCTCAAAAAACTCAAACTTATGTATAGTGGCGGCTTCAGTTCAACATTGTTACTTCTACACAAACCATGGTTCACAGTCGCGGTCTCGGCCGCCAACTCGGCGGACACTGAGACGGATCGGTCTCGGTGACTCGGATCGGTATCGGGCGATACGCACAAAACGCTACATAGAAAGCTAAAAAATTCTGAAAAAATCACGATAAATCTTTAAAAAATGTAGACATCTACATTCATATATCACATGTCCAAAATATATCACCTAGCACATTAAACATAAAGCGAAAGTATAAATACACGCGTCGTCGGTAGAAGCATATCAAAATACATGCACAATATAGTAAATTGAACAAACTACATTCATAAATACATGTTAATGTAGTTATTTTCACATTGAATTGCGATGAGGCATAAAATTATCATCATAATGTCGAATCGACCGAGTCAATTCCGATTCTCGGCCTAGTCAGTCTCCTCTGAGTTGAGTCGACCGACTCGTGACTCGGACTCGTCTCGGAGTGGGCCGAGACGGATACGACTCGGCCGACTCGTCTCCGACTCGGCCGAGTCTTTGAACCATGACACAAACGCCCCTTTGAACATTAGTATCTACCAGACAACCTCACACACTAATAAAAAAACCAAAAGTCTACAAATCTACAATTTGCATAAGTCGCTCCCTGAATTATCTTTTTCCAAGTGTATTGACTTTCATGGGTACACCAACTTCAGAGACAAACTATTTAGATGACATGAAGTTGCCATCATTTTCATCAAAAATTTCTACAAACTGACAAAGAGAAAAAGAATACTCCTAAATTTACAAATATTCAAATATCTGCTACCACATTTATATAAAAAAGGGGAAAAAAATTTGATATACCTAGCCCACCAAATGATTCGCATTTGCATAAAATGCATTGTTCCCTACATATGGCATGTTTCCAAAATGTTTATTACTGTCAAAGTAGTATCAGAGATTTGAAAGAGCGAGATAGTCTTAAGATATCTCCTCTCAATTATATTCATAGATACAAGAAAGTCTAAAACTACTCATATTCCTCTTCTACTCCTAATACAACTCATATACCACGCGTTATACAACTCATATTTCCCACACCCCCTCTCAAGCTGGAGCATATACATCATAGATGCCCAGCTTGCACAAATAAAATCTACCCATGTTTACCAAGTGATTTGGTAAGAAAGATCTGCTAACTGGTGTCCTAATGACACATGCTTCGCCACAACTATCTTATTCTCAAGCTTATTAAGACCTATATGACAATCAACCTCAATGTGTTTGGTTCTCTCATGGAACACGCCATTTTCAGCGATGTGTATTGATGGCTTGTTGTCACTATATAATCTCATGGGACACTCGGGGGGTAAAACTAATCTTTATCAATAAATCTTTGATCCAAATTAGCTCTAATGTCACATTTTCCATTGCCCTATACTCCGACTCCGCACTGGACCGTGAGACCACACTCTGCTTCTTACTTTTACATGACACAAGATTTCCTCCTTGAAAGACACAATATCCTATGGTCGACGTCTTATCAAAAAGGCACCCTGCCTAGTCTGCGTCTCAGAAACTTGCTACTCGATTGTGTCCATAATCTGAATAAAGAAGTCCTCTCCCTAGAGCTTTCTTCAGATACCTCAAAATCCACATTACCGCCTCCATGTGGGTAGTTTTCGATGCTGACAAAAACTGACTAACAATGTTGAATGCAAATGTAATGTTCGGTCTAGTCACCGTCAGGTAGTTTAGTCTCCCCACCAATCTCTTGTACCATTTAACATCCTCAAGAAGCTCCCCTTTATCTGAAGCTCCCCCTGACATAGTAGAAGTTTTGTGTTCACATCCATCAGAGAATCAATACTCCTGCAACCTAGCATCTCAACCTCCAAAAGCAAGTCAAGTACATATTTCCTTTTGACAGAAGAATGCCCTTCTTGGACCTGGCCGCCTCAATGCCTAAGAAGTACTTCAGGGATCCAATTATTGTGACACGACAACTACGATACCAATTGTTGAGACCAACAATCGGATTACGACACCAACTGTTGTGCACGCCCAAGACCGTGATCGACGTTGCGGAACCGTGACAATACGTAATACTTGCAAAAGAAAAATATTGTAGGTCAAACTAGCAATATCAAGACAAAAGAGTAGAAAAAATATGAGAATTTCACGTGGTTCGACCCAAACTTGGCCTACGTCTGTGGGAAAAGAACTTGAAAGAGTTTTATTAATAAACTTGGTACAACGTATCTAATCTTCCCTTGATTCCCACAAAAATATTCGCCTTCCCCTTGAATCCCACAAGATTACAATAGAATACCTTCTCTTTTATGTACAGTCATCTTCCTCTTTTTTTTCTTGGCTTCCTCTTAACTTTTTGTTTTACAATGTACTAGGTTACAATCTTTATTTATAGAGTTTTACAATACAAACTCTATTCAAATTATGTGATGATCTTGGCCGTCGAATGCTTGAATAACTTGATCAATCCTTACAGGAGTTGGTTCCCTTGATCTAGGAGAATTCTAGACTCTTTAAACTTTAAAAACAAATCTCCATTTAATAAGAACTGAAACTTATTCGAACTCCACCAGAAGAGGAACCCCGAACGCACCCAAAAAGAAATTGAATTTCAAACTGGACCTTGGGATGTCGACAGCCTTCTTAGGCCTGTCGATAGACCCCTGTCGATAGGCCTTAAAGGCCAGTCAAAATCTGAGAAGTTTGCCTTCTCTGTTACTTATTGTCGACAGCCCTGTCGACAGCCCTTGGTGTGCAGTCGACCATCTTATTTCTGGATTTGATTCTCTATCAAGTCTTCTTTCTTCTCCAATTTAATTGGATCTTTTTGGATCATCTCTTACTTGAAAACAAGGCAAATTTTCAACAATCTCCATCTTGACTTACGTTTCAAGTCTTTTGCAAAACACCTTAAAAAATATTGATTCTTTTCTTAATTGTAACCGTACTGTGAAGCATTTATTTTTGCCCCCTCCCTGGGACCTTTGGCTAATTCAGCGCCATGTATTGGGCCATCTCAGGCTTTGCCCAAATGTGCCCTCTTTCCCGCAACACTTTGATCCGGTTCATATACCGCTGCAGTCTTCCTTGAAGCTCCACCTCGCGATGAGCTCCCTTCCAAGTTTGTCATTGAAACTCCACCTTGAACTTAGTTTCCTTTCTTTAGCTTATATCTCTCTTCACACTTCTCTCCTTCCAAGATTACACTGCTCCTTAGCTAATCGTGATGACGCTTTATTGTACTCAGATCCAACATCCTTCTTCGTCGAGCACCCCTATGGATATAAGATTATACCGTGCCTCTGGGACATACCGAACCGCCTCCAGAACACGCATTGTCCCACTCTTCATGTAACATTGACTGTTCCAGTGGCGATGACCTCACAAGCCAAGCCATCCACCATTTTGACAGTCCCTTCCTCTTTTGCTACCAAGGAGTTAAACAGCTCCTTCTGAAAATATATATAAATCGCACTATCAAAATTAAATATCCAGCCTTTACATTGAGAAGTTTTGTAGTAGGAAGTCATTTATACTTTGGTGTCAATACCGCTCATTGCTATGTGTGCCTCCACAGCTTGCCCCTTCTTTAACCACTTTTGTTGATACTTGCAATTCTTCTTCCAGTGACCTTCTATGTGACAAAAGTGACACGCCTTCGATGACCCGAACCTTCCTTTTCTCCTCTTCTTTTCTTCTCGTGACCACTAAACCCAATCCTTCCTCCTCAACTTGATTTGGCCTTTTCCTGGTCTTATTAGATATGAGTTGACATGACCTTCTTCAAGATGAGAGTTTTCTTACCGTAGAGCATGATGGTTACGATGTGATCGTATGACTCTAGAAGCGAACTGAAAAGTATTAACGCCTCGTCCTCCTCGTTGGTCTCGACATCAACAGCTAGCAACTCACAGATGACCTTATTAAAGAAGTTCAGATGCTCCAACACCATTGTCCCTTGCTTCATATATAACCCATATAGTTGTTTCTTCAAGTACAACTTGTTGGAGAGGCTTTTTACCAAATAGAACATTGCTAACCTTGATTACAAACCTGTAGCTGTTTCTTCATCCATCACGTTGTACTATGACCTCATCTGCGAGACATAATTGGATCATGCTTGCCACTTTTAGATTCATCCCCTCCCAATCCTTATCAGACGTATATGCACAAGATCTTGTGAAGACCATATTGCACCAACAACGCCTTCACCCTCTTTTGTCATAAACCAAATTTCCTTGCCATTGAATTTCTCGACCTCGAACTTGCTCGCAGAAATTCCTATCTTTGACATATCACCTTATCGTCAACCTTAAGCTCTGATACCAATTGTTGTGACACGACAGCTATGATACCAATTGTTGAGATCAATAATCGGGTTACAACACCAACTGTTATGCACGCCCAAGATCGTAATCGACGTTACGGAACCGTGGCAATTGTAGTACTTGCAAAAGAAAACTATTGTAGAGCAAACTAGCAATACCAAAATAAAAGAGTAGAAAAGAACACGAGGATTTAATGTGGTTCGACCCAAACTTGACGTACGTCCACCGGGAGAGAACTTGAGAGAGTTTTATTAATAAACTTGGTACAACAGATCTAACCTTCCCCTTGATTCCGACAAAAGTATTCGTCTATCCCTTGAATCCCACAAGATTACAAAAGTATACCTTCTCTCTATATACCGTCACCTCCCTCTCTTTCTTGGCTTCCTCTTCACCTTTCGTGTTTCAGTGTACTAAGTGACAATCTTTATTTATAGAGTTTTACAATACAAATCCAATTCAAACTATGAGATAATCTTAGTTGTTAGATGCTTGAAGAACTTGATCAATCCTTGTAGGAGTTGATTTCTTTGATCTTGAATAATTCTAGACCCTTTAAACTTTAGAAACAAATCTTCATTGAATAGAAACTGATTTCTATTCGAACTCCATCAGAAAAGAAACTCCGAACGTGCCCAAAAAAATTGAATTCTCATCTAGACCTTGGGATGTCAACAGCCTTCTCAGACCTATCGACAGGCCCCTGTCGACATGCCTTAAAGGCCAGTCGAAAATCTAAGATGTTTGCCTTCTCTGTTACTTGCAGTCGACAGGGCCTGTCAACAGCCTTTGACGTGCAGTCAACAGCCCTGTCCACTGAATTTGCTTCTCTTCCAAGTCTTCTTTCTTCTCCAATTCGATAGATCTTCTTGGACCATCATCTCTTATTTGAAAGTAAGGCAAATTTCCAACACCGAGATCCTTGGTCTAAAAATGATTCCACAAGTACTTTAGGCTATCAATCCTCTTCGTGTCATCTCCTGTGATCACAATATCATCTACCTATACAACTAGCAAGATCTTCTCAGTATCCGTCAAAATACAAAGTGGTCTTTCTCTGACCAACAGAGACCAATCTCCTGAATCACTGATATAAAGTACATAAATCAGGCTCTCGAAGACTGTTTCAGACTGTAGAGTGACTTCTTCAACCTGCAAACCTTCTGCGCACACTCACCCTGAGCAACAAAGCCGGATGGTTGCTATCAAGTATACCATTGAGAAAGATATTCTTGATGTCTAACTGATAAAGTCGCCAGTGGTATGTCACTGCTAATGACGCCATGATCCGCACAGATGTCATCTTCGCGATCGAAGAAAAGGTATCCACATAATCTAGTCCACACACATGTGAGTAACCTTTGGCTTCCAATCTTGCCTTTAAGCGAGTTGGAGACCCATCTGGGTTTAACTTAATGGTGTAAACCTATTTGCAACCTAAGACTTTCTACCATGGTGGAAGTGTGACCAACTCCCAAGTCTCATTCTGCTCTAAGACCGTCATCCCCTCTTGCATCGCCTAAGCCCAAGCTAGAATAGACGGTGCTTCTGATACATTCTTGGGAACCGAGTGTGAGTCCGAAGAAGAAATACGAATGAAAAGAATATGACAAATGAGAATAAAAAACAAATTTTGGAAAGAGGATGCTAAGTACAAGTATGTTTGCCTTTTCGAAGTGCAATGGGAAGACCATCAGTAGTAAAATTATCAAGTAATTAAGTGGTGGCAGTCTCACTAGACGCTTGCGCACGGCTTGGTACTGAGGCTGGCGGTGGCACAGGAACAGGGGTTGATCGTCGTGTGAAGTGGATCTTAAAACCAAAGTGGATCTTTAACAGTCACATTTTCAGATGTGGACTTACCACTATTGAGTAATATCTCCTAATAGAATAAATAATCATAGTCATCCTCTGACGCAGAAAAGGAAATATGAAAATCCCAAATTTGAACTCGAAAAAGGTTACATCTGCATACAAGATTTATCAGCCTATAAAAGGACAAAAATATTTATAACCTTTTAAGTTTTAGAGTAACTAAGAAAAAATCCCTTTAGGTGTAGCCTCTATAGAAGAGAAGATGAGAGAAAACCGCCTACGATGGTTTGGTCATGTGCGATGTACACCTACAGATGCGTCAGTCCGGTGAGTAGAGCGTATCAATTTAAAGCAAGTTAAAAGAGTGCAGGGGAGACCGAAGAAAACATGGAAGGTAATACGACAAGATATAGAGGCTAAAGATCTTATTGAAGGCATATTGCTCGATAGGAATGAGTGGAGAAAGCATATCCATATGCCCGATCCGGCGTAATTCTCTTTGGTTCATGTAGCCTGCCCCAAATACTTGGGACAAATGGCCTAGTTGTTGTTGTAAAAGACCTAAAATCAAGTTTTATCTTATGAGGGCTATGATTATGAACAAAACAAAGAGACTCAAAAAATTTAGGAGGCAAAGTGAATAAGTCAATATCGGGGTACATGATAGACTATGAGATTTTATTTTGCAATACAGAGGATGTCATTCGATTTATCAAGAAACAAGCAATCAAAATGGCCTCACCCCAAATTCTTCTAGTACCTATCTATAAAACAGAAGAGACCTAACAATGTCAAGTAGGAGTCTATTCTTACATTAGCCACCCCATTCAGTTGAGGAATGTAAGCACAAGAGGATTGATGCATGATTCTATTTTGATCTAGGAACTAACTAAAAGTGTTGTCCATATATTCTTTAGCATTATCAGATCTTAAATTTTTAATGCTAGAATTAAATTGATTCTTTACTTCTGAATACAAGATTTTAAAGGTGGAAACACCTCAGAACGAGATTTTAGCAGATATATCCATGTGACTCGAGAATGATCATTCATAAAACTAACAAAATGCCTAAATCCCAATTTTTAAGGTAGTAGACATGGACCCCATACATCAAAATATACAAAATCAAATGGCTTATCAGCCCTCTTATTGATCCGACTAGGGTAAGACACACGTGGTGCTTCCCTAGCTGACAAGAATCACATTCTAAGGATCAAACCTAACTTAAACCAGGAAAAAGAAGTTTTGGGGTAGGTAGAGAAAGGTGACATAACCGAAAGTAGTCCAATGTTGTAGAAGTGCTGATGCAGGCCACATGATCGGATGTCAACTCTAACTCATACAGTCCATTTTGCTCACGTTCTTTGTCAATCGTCTTCCATGCCCTAAACTTCTGAAATACACAATGTGTCAGAAAAAATATCATTGTACAAATTAAAACCTTGATAATCTTACTAAGTGATCACTTGTAAGAAAAATAAGGTAAATAAAACACAAATGATAAAAGACGAGTAGGGGTGGTAGTGGCAGTACCAATGCCCTAGGTGGGTGTGCGGGAGCCATCTGGTAATTCTACAGAGTTAGAGTATGAGATAAGAGTAAAAGAGAACATAATACATTGGTTTCCAGTCATGTGATCAGTAGCTCCTATATACTCAAGTATTTGACGTAGACGATTTAAGACAAGACATAGGAGTAGATGTTTGAGCTAGAGTGGTAGAGAGATAGAGATGCTCGCTTAAACTCATGTGATCACTGGGATGAGTTCGACGACAATGATAGTCATTACCACTGTCAAATTCTCCAGAATCACGATCACTACGGTCACCATCACCTCTATAGTAATTGGAAAGCTCAACCCACCAGTTATGTTTACCATTCAAGTCACAAATTGCATCTTGAGCATCTCTAGGGTATCAAAGTTAATAAAAGCATAGCCCGGTAGCTTTCTTGCAACCCATATACGTCTTATAACTCCATGCGTTCGAAACTCACCCTTAATTTCCTACTTAGAAAATTGGGCACCAAAATTGCCAGCATAAACACAAGACATAGTCAGTAACAAACCCTTGGGAAGACTGTAAATGCATAGCTCAATTTTCACAGTTTCAACGCTTCGAGAACGCAAATCAGACTCCAAACAACTAAGAAATTACTCAAAACCAAAGCCACATGGGTCAGCAATGTAGCTGAGCGGACTCAGCTCGGATCAGATCAGAGTCGGGTCGGCTCGGGTCGGCGTCGGGTATGCTCATGCGGCTCGGGTCGACGGGCAGCTTGAGTCGGGGCGGATCGAGTCGGATTTACAGAAGTGGGTCGGGTTTATTTCCCAAATTCAACTCACATAAAAGCCCATCGGAGCTACGAGACGAGGTGGTAGCGACGGCGATGACAAGGTCACTGTGACGGCGAATCAAAAAATCATTGTAACGGAGAAGATCTAAAGATCACTATGATAGCAATGTCGAAGCGACGATGACGGTGATGACAGCGATAATAAGGCAGGATGGCGAGGTAACGACTGTCGAAGATGTCATGACGACGACAAAGATCGCAGGGGATGGACGAGAGCAGGAAGAGGGCAATGATGCGATAGCAAAGACGAAACAGTGGCGAAGAAGACTATAGCGACGACGTGGTGGTAGTGGTGATGAAGATGAAGACGAAGTCTATGACAGCAAAGTCAGTGTGCAGAGGTCGGAGAGTTCGGCAGCCTTCTTGAAGAGGCCCGGACGACGCTTGGTAAAGGAGTAGGGCTTGCTGACATGGGAGAAGGTGATGACAGCAAGAAGAAGGGTCTGATTAGGGTTAGGATTTTGGGGGTGGGGGGGGAGGGAAGATAAGCAGTAATGTTTGTTTGAAAGAAAATTTGGGATTAGGGTTTTTTAGATTATGTGAGATTTTTAGTGGCTCTGATACCATGTCAAAGTAGTATTAGAGATTTAGAGAAAAGAGTTTTAAGATCTCTCCTCTCAATTATATTTATAGATATAAGAAAGTCTAAAACTACTCATATTCCTATTCTACTCCTAATACAACTCATATACCACTCGTTGTACAGCTCATATTTTCTAACAGTTACGTAAAATGTGTTTAATGCTGCTAAAATAAATCAATTAACCATTTCTTTTTCAATTGGATTTCCTTCGTTTTGCTTGATGCCAAACCTCCTCTAAGATATCATGAAAACAGATGCAAATACTCTTCTGCAAACAATAATATGAATAAAATTTGCCTGTGAAGTTCATTAAAACTTCTTGTACATCAAGTCTAATTGATGTGGTACTGTTATCTATCTTTTTCATTCAACTAAAACTCGTTAGGATACACAGACACACATGGATAGCAGGAAGACTGACCTGTTCGAGGAATGTTTATCATGTCCGCCGCTAAGAAATTTATCTTCCAATATCATTTTTCCTTTCTTCTTATAAGGATGTCTACCTTCAGAATCAGGACTCACAATGTGATGTGATGAATTCCCATCTAAAAGTTCGTCGTGCATCATTGTTCCAACCCCATAATCTTTTGCTGCATGCTTTCCATGTGCCTTGTTATAATGAGAGGTAGGACCATCCTGCACCAACCTTCTTGGTCCTGTATTCTTCGGAAGAGAAGCAAACTGTGACCACCTTCGGTGACCCTGTTTGGTTTTGGGTTGTGATACGCCAGAAGAATCTACTCCTTTCATCCTATCTTTATTGTTGATATCTGTATATGATGAACATGTTTCTCGATCAACTAGATCAATTACACCCAGACCATCAACCTCGGTCGGGATTCTGCTCTTTGCTGAATTACACGCAGCAATATAACCATTGTGTACCATCCTCCTCGGTCCATGATTCCTCCGATAAGCATCGTGCTGAAGTTGATCGCTGCTTGAAATTCCTCCCTCCCTTTTCCACCTTTTTTCTCTAGACTTCAAGACTAAATCACTTCCATCGTAAACAGGGAGTTGTTCATTTCCTTTCCTCCTCCATGAACCTTTGTATTGAGGGTGATAGGGAACAGGAACAGGAACATGAAGTTTCGGTCTTTTCTCAAATGATCTTCTGCTTTTAATAGTCTCACTAGAAACCTTGTCCTGCTCGGATTCTGAAACCTCATCATGGGCCTGCGAGGACTCCCCACATTCAATGGCATTGTTTATCTGTTGTACAAATCTCGCTCGTCTGCATTGTTGTTCAGTATCATCCCTTGCTGTACCGCTGGTGCCGAAATTCCGGGGACCAGAATCCCTCCAGTGATAATTGTGTTTCTTTCTTCTAGAACCCGTCCTTGGGTTGAATGAAGGAGCATTGGCTTCTTCGACGAGATCAATATTCATGTCATCCATGTCCTACATTATTGATTAGTCAACTAAACAATAACTGAACTCAATACCCAGACTCAGGTATTTCCATTACAACTACTAAATAACATTGCAGCAAAAAAATGTCTCCCTTTTAGAAAATCTAACAATGTTGTAATAAAGTCTTCAAAGAAATTAATTCAGATAGCTTTTTGGAATAAGGGTTTTGCCGCTGGTGCTGCTGCCCTAGCTCTCATACAGCAGCAACAGTCTGTGCGATTAAAAAGAAATCTTTTCCGAAAAAATTGAGAAAAGCAACTTAATTTAAACAAAAGGATATCCAGTTAAGTCAAAAGATTCTGTTCTTATATCAAGATAATGTGGTCGCAAATGAAAGAACACGACAAATAAACCAAGTAAAGATCCATGATAAAGAAACAAACCCTTGTTCGCAAGATTGATCGTCTGAAATTAAAAAAAAATGGCATGAATGAAAAAATTCAGATTGGCCGAAATGCCGATCAATAACACAGAATCTAAGCAAAAAGAATTGACTGATCAAGCGAGAAATCGGATTGAAAACCCTAAAATAATTTTGTTTCAGAAAAAAGAAACAAAGAAAGGGGGGTACCTTGTTGTGACGAGGGCTTGTGAAATTCTCGGTGAGATCGAGACGAGAGAGGAGCTTAGAAGTGGAATCCATCCACCAGCGCGCCCCTTATTATTTTCTCTCTCCTCCTCTTCTTTCCCACTCTCTCAAATTCTACTGGGCTCTCTCTCCTCCTCTTCTCTCTCTCTCTCTGCAGTCGGGTTCGAGAAATTGGCGGTTTCGTGCATCGAGATTCGTGACGATGTGTGATGTGACGGTGCTAAAAGGTGACAGCGGACCGATTTTACCCGGCTCGGTCGCATGAATGTTCAGCCCGTTCGGGCCCGAACCAAGTTCCTTTTTAATTTTGTGCTTTGGACTTTCTCTGAAGATAATAATAATAATAATAATATAACAAGTATCAATAAGTGCTCAATAGAGGACCGATTTGATTTAGGGTGAAAGTGAGAAAGTAGTAATAGTTTTTTTTGAAACTTGATAATTATGGCGTGTTTGTTTCGCCGCAGAACGCCGCAAAACGCAAGTCGTAAAACTTATTTTCCATTTTCCGTTGTTTGTTTCGCTGAAAAACAAGTTACAAAATGCAACTCTTCTTTTCTCACTTGCAGTTGCTACAGTTAAATTTGTGGTCATGTAAATCTCACTTTTACACTCATATTTTCTCACTTGCAGTTGTTACAATTAATTTTGTGGTAATGTAACTCTCACTTGTAGTATACTTACAGTTCAAAACAGTTACTTGATAATCAATATATAATTTAATATTATTAAATATTTAATATTTTAAATAGTGTTCAATTTCTTATTTAATTATTTAATTATTTTATTATTTTAATCTTTAATTTTTTATTGTTTTTAATATTGTTTTAATATTTAATATTTTACTATTTTAATTTAATATTTTAATTTAATATATTATTTAATGCTTTATTATTTTATTAATACTTATTCCATTTTTTATTATTTTATTTACAGTTAATATTTTATTAATATAACAATATTATACTTTAATATAAAATTACTATATATTTACTTATTTATTTTTTAATATAAAAAATTACTTTATTAATATCATAATATATTTTATTATTATATTAATATTTTATTATGTTAATATTGTAATAATAATTCAGTATAATAATACTATAATGATAATTTATTATTAAATTATAATTATATTTTACTTTGTTAATTTTATATTTCTATAATATTACAATAATATTATAATAAATTTTATATTATAATAATTTTCAATATTTCTAATATTATAATATTATAACTATATTTTATTATTGTTGTAAGATTTTTTAATATTTATATTTTATTAGTATTCTTAAAAATTTATTAATGATCTTTAGATTTTCTTAAAATTTTATATTATTTATTTAGTTAATATTTTAGTAATATTTTACTATTTATACTGATATTTTATTAATATTATTGTTATAAATAAAATATTAAGATTATTAATTTTTTATCTCAAATTTATTAATACAATTTAATTTGCAATAGTAGATTTAATTTAATAGTATTTATAATACTTAAATCACTACTACAGTTAATTTTGTGGTCAACTTGTTCACTTATACTTTTACATTACCAACCAAACACCGTAAAACACAATATACTTTACCATTTACGCTTTCACTTATCAACCAAACACTGTAAAACGCAATATACTTTTCCATTTACACTTCACTTTATTAACCAAACACCGTAAAACACAATATATTTTCT
The DNA here is from genome assembly GCA_038442645.1 of Agave tequilana. Classification (NCBI taxonomy): domain Eukaryota; kingdom Viridiplantae; phylum Streptophyta; class Magnoliopsida; order Asparagales; family Asparagaceae; genus Agave; species Agave tequilana. The sequence goes on from JAVJIF010012529.1 coordinate 64,053, forward strand.
CTGCTACAGTTCACTTTTTCAATTCTCATTTTACGACTTACGACTTGCGACGTTTTGCAACGAAACAAACAGGCCCTTAGTTAATAAGTTTTTCGGTGTTTGATTATTATTGAGAAGTGTGGTTTGCAAAATGTTATGTTTTTTTTGTATTTAGATGATAATGTGGAAGTGAAAGTGAAAAAGTTGAGCATAAAGTTGATCGCAAAATAATTTTAAAATAAAAAATAATTGAGAAAAATAAAAAATGAATTGTAATTAGAATACAAGTGAGATTTGCATAATCAAAATATTAATTATTTTGTACTACAACTTATTACAGATGAGATTTACATGATCACAAAATTAACTGTAACATCTTGGAAGTGAGGAAATTGTTGCGTAGAAGAGAAAAGAGAAAAGAAAAAGGATTTTTTTATTTTCCTTTTTCGGTGTTTGGATGGATAGGGAGGTGAGCAATTATACTTCTCCGTTTTCTTACTTCCGCCAACTTCCTTGCAACCAAACACTCCCAAAGTTCTCTTTTGCAAGCCAATTAACTTTCGAAACATAATTTTCTCTCGCAGACCAGCTAAACCGCTTCATTGAATCCAAACGTGAGGCTGTTTGGATCCAAGGAAGTAGCAGAAGTGAGAAAATGAGAAGTAGATTTTTTTTATTTTGAAAAAAATGAGAATTTGTGTGTATTTTTTTAGTATTTGATTGATAGTTGGGGAGTAAAAATGAAAAAGTATATTGTGATTTCTAGTATTTGATTGGTAATGTGAAAGTGAAACAAATTGACCATAAAGTTGATCGTAAAATATATTAAAATAAAATTAATTATGAAAAAGATTAGATTATAATTATAATGCAAGTGAGATTTACATCACCACAAAATTAACTGCTTTGAATAACAACCTATTACAAATGTGCTTTATATGATCATATATTTAACTGCAGCACCCTGCAGCACCCTAAAAAAAATGAAATGGTTATGTAAAAAAAATAGAAAAACTTAGAATTTTTTTATCAAATCGTGTCTGTTAAAAAAAAATTGAAACAAAAGCCCTCATCGTTAGCTCGACAACAATAATTTATTATAAATTGAGATGAGATATAAAAAATCAAACTTTTTATTTGTCTCTGGGTGTCTTCTCATCGCAATCTTCCTCCCTCAAAATCTAAATGAATGAATCTAGACACCAATCATTCGGGCTCAAATTCAAATCTAAATGAATGAATCTAGATAGGATAATAGGTTCTAAATTCAAGGCCAGCCCAGAAAGGGAAAAAAAAAAAAGGAAATTCTTAACCAAAAAAAAAAAGTTAATTCCATTCCATTCTTAAAAAGTAACAATCCGGTAGCAAAGCAGAAGTACCTCCACGTGTGCACCGCACCAGCAGACCCCGACGGCGAGCGCACATGAACCAACGTCTCTGACTCCTCGAATGAGATGGCACGCGGTAATGACCAAAATCCCCTCTTACTCAAATGCGACGAAAGCTGAATCCCGAGAGGGCGTTTCCGTAAATAAGCCCCGCTTCACTCCGTTCGCTCCAGAAAAAGAAAGAGAGAGAGAGAGACAGAGAGAGAAAGAACAATAAAGGGGAACATCAGCGCCTCTCTCTCTCTCTCTCTCTCTCTCTCACAACATGCATCTCTATCTCTCTCCCCCCTCTCTCGTTTGAAAACTCCCCCAAATCCCTCACTTTTTGACCCTTAATCGCTCGAAATTTATCGAAATTGGGGTATTTCCCTCACTCTACTGTTTAATTTCTGCAGCTATTTCCACCTAATTAGCTGTTTTTTTCCCTTTTGTTCCTCAATCGGGGTTTTGTTTTGCCTAGTTTGTTAGATAGGGTAATGATCAGCAGCGAATTATATTTTTATTGTTGTCTCACTGCAGGATTTTGGTTTGTATCACATTTTAACTTGTAATGTGTTCATCTATGATTGTTTTTTTTCCCTTCAAAAGTTTGTTATTTTTATTGTGATTTGTATGATGATGCAAGTGGAACTGTGCTACTGGATGACTCTCAAATTAGAACGATTAGATTCAGATTGATAAGAATCGAGAAGCCGAGTTTTAGAGTAGAGATTTTTTTTATTTTTTAATGAGTTTGAGGATTTTGAACTTTAGTTCACACTTCACAACTTGTGATTTTAAATTTGGGAGTTTGATCATGTTCTTTGAACAGTTGATTTGGTAACAAAACTGCGAAACGTCTGGGTTGCTTAGGATTAGTTAGCTAACAAGTGAGACATTGAGGTTAGAGAAGATAACGAAATTAATACATGAGAGGAAATGGAGTCCAGGTTTCTACGCCCTTCAAAGAATTTGGTCAGTGGAGAATCCTGTTGGGGGAGGAAGTCGTCGAGGAAGTCGACGAAGAGAAAAAGGAAATCCAGAATTCAGCAGCAGCAGAAAATAGCAGAACAGGGTAACGGTCGACCGCCCCGGTCGACCGTCGGCAGAAGTAGTGGCTCGGTCGACCGGCCCGGTCGACCGATGTGCACGCTGACATGCACAGCGTAGCGGTCGACTGGTCTGGTCGACTGCAGGAGGAGATCGGTCGACCGGGCGGTCGATCGACTGAAAGTGTCTCGGTTAGGCACGGTCAACCGGCCCGGTCGACCGGTGCATAGGGTCGGTCGACCGGCCGGTCGATCAACAGTCGGGTCTGGCTGTTTTCGGAAAGGGTTATTTTGAACCCTATTTAAGGGCTGTTTGGATTTCTAGGGTTTTGTATCTTGTAGAAGGGTTTGTGAGAGCAACTGTGGAGGAGAGTATAGCAGAGGCAGAGCTCTCCCGATCCCCATTGTTGTAAGTGTATTGATTTGCAGAAATCAATAAAAACCCTCCCCCTTTCTTGCCCCGAGGACGTAGGCAACAAGGCCGAACCTCGTTAAATCTGTGTTTTGTGCTCTTTCTCTGGATTGTTTTGTTTGTGCTGGTTGTGATACTGTTCTTCTGTGCTTTGGAGATCTAGGGTTCCTCTGTGGGTTGTTATTGTCGGAGCACAACAAGTGGTATCAGAGCTTCCCAGGTTGCGCTTGGGATTTTTCTGGCGATTCGGAGGGCATCAGGAGCTGATTCGGTGGAGATCGTGTGTCGATCTCAGATCAGCAGTAGTCTTGTTCGTGGGATCGTGTGTCGATCTCAGAACAACGCAAGGAGTGCTGAGGGAATCATCGGTGGAGTAGATCCGGACAGAAATTCAATCTAGGGTTTCGGGAAGAAGGTAAAAATCTGATTTTATCGAAGTTGTGATCTATTTCCAGTTAGTTTTCCGCATACATAGAGGTTTCAGTTAGATAAATGGCAGAAGAAAGTACATCGGTTAAGCCCATGAATCCTCATCCGAGGATAGACGTGGTGAAGTTTTACGGCACAAATAATTTTTGGATGTGGAGGTGTGAGGTTATGGATACCCTGAATGCATCGAACCTCGAGGACACTCTACTTCTGGAAAAGAGACGAGGAAAAACCACTGAAGAAGAGTGGGAGAAGATGAACAGGTCTGCGTGCGGGTTGATTAGGTCGTATCTAACACAAGACATCAAATATCTTGTGTTACACGAGACATCTGTAAGGCAGTTGTGGGAGACCCTTGAGAAGAAATATCTGACCAAAAATGTGGAATCGCGATTGCAGCTGAAGAGCAAGCTGTATGGGTTTCAGATGAAGAAGGGGTGCTCTGTGAATGAGCATATCAACCGCTACACGAAGCTTCTTACAGATTTGGTGAACGTGGATGTCAAGGTAGATAAGGAAGACAAAGCTGTAATCCTCCTGAACTCACTCCCAGCGGAGGAGTATGAGACTTTCACATTAACCTTTATAAATGGTAGACAAACTCTGGACTATCATGAGGTGTCGTCTGCATTGGCAAACTATGAGACGAGGAGAAAAGAGAGACAACCTTTTCAGTCAAGCTTGTCAGCAGAGGCGCTAGCGGTAAGAAGCAGGAGTTCATCTAGGAAGGGCAGTGAAGAAAGAGGAAGATCAAAGTCCAGGTCGGGCTATAGGGATCTGAGGAAGAACCAATGTACCTTCTGTAGAGAAATAGGACACTGGAAAGTGGATTGTCCGAAGTTCAAAAGGAAGGAGTCGAAGGTTGAAGCAAATCTTGCAAAGGTGACGAATGCTCAAAGGAGTAGTTCACAGGCAGATGGATCAGATTCGGACTCGTCAGGTTTCTCGTTTTCGGTCATTACTCCCATCATTGATCACTCATGGGAAGATGAGTGGATTTTGGATACAGGTACAACATACCATGCGTGCCCTAATCGGATTGGTTTTCTATCTTTGAGAAGCTGGAGGGGTGTTCGGTCGTTATAGGCGATGATCACCCATATAGCATGGAGGGTATAGGTACAATCCGAATCAGGATGTTTGATGGGATGGTAAGGGAGCTGGAGGGAGTGAGGTATGTACCTCAGTTGAAGAGAAATCTAATCTCCGTTGGAGCTTTGGAAGCATCGGGCATGGTGATATCTGTTCGAGATGGCGATCTCAGGATGATTAAGGGCTCGATGGTGGTGATGAAGGGCGTCCGCCGAGACAATCTCTACTACTTGAAGGGTAGTACGATTATAGATCAGGTGGAGACTTCCAGTTCCTCAGATGATGGTGGCCTAGAGGTCTGGCAGGGAAAGGTCAGACAGGAAAAGGAAAAGTCTTTGCAAGCTCCTGCAAAGAAGGAATCGGAAGGTGCTGCAACCTGCAAGTCGGAAGGTGAACACAACGTTCTGAATAAGAAGGTGAAATTCAGCACCAGTACTCACCGCAATGAAGGTCTTCTTGATTGTGTTCACGTGTGCATTTGGGGACCTGCTAAGACGGCATCGCTTGGAGGTCACAGGTACTTTGTCTCTTTCGTTAATAGTGTATCTAGGCATTGTTGGATATATCCAGTGAGACAAAGTAGTGAAGCCCTAGATATATGGGTGAAGTGGAAAGGAAGAATGGAGAGGCAGATAGGTAGGAAGATTAAGGAGCTAAAGATTGGTAATGTTGGAAAGGACATGTACCAATTTCTACGATTTGGCCAGAACACCGGAATTGTTACTCACTTCACGACAGATACAGATGGGCTGGCTAAAAAAGTAATCCGTTCCTTACTGGAGAAAGTTCGGAGGTTGTTGTCTAATGCAGGATTAGACAAGTCGTTTTGGGCTGAGGCGACTGTGTATGCTAGCCATCTCATGAATAGATCGACTGCGATAGGAGGTAAAGCTCCATTGGAAATTTGGTCTGGGAAAGCTGCTCAAGATCATGATGTGCTGCGGGAGTTTGGAAGTCCGACCTACTTCAGTGCCAAGAATGGCAAGGTGAATCCGCGATCAAAGAGATTTGTCTATTTGGGCGTCAAGAGGAACAACTACAGGTTGTGGGACCCCAAAGACAAGAAGATCGTGATGAGCAGGAATGTCACATTTGGAAAGACTTCAGTGTTGAAGTCTACCGTCTCTCAGCAGGTGGAGAGGACGGAGACCAAGGAAGTATCGCAACGGGTGGAGGTTGATGCTACTCCACCATCTCCAGTTGGTTTGGCATTAGAGAAGACTTCATCGGATGTGACACCGGGTGGAGATCGTGAAACAAAGGGTGATGCTGAACAGGTTGAAGACATTGCTAAGGATGTCGAGGTGTTAGCAACTACTGGAACCAAGGTGAAACTACGCTCGTGGTTAAAGAAGCATGAATCTCAAGCTTGTGATTGCGACAAGCTCAAGTTGAAGGCCGTTGTTCTCCATGATGGTCGGGAAGAGATTCATATGACTCAGTCTGATAGGTTCACTGCTGCAGATACATGTACCAGTATTTGAGCTTGATGAAGCTCATTTCAATGAACTACGGTTGGCTTGATCCTTTGGGCAAGGTACGTAGGCAGCCGGAAAGGCGCAGCCAGTTGGTGATGCAACCCGTATGAAGCTATTTGGGTTCTCGAGAAGCTGTTTGGATCTTTACGTAGCAGTGTTTTAAATATCGGATATCGGCGATATGCCGGTCGGCAAAATTATGTACCGGATACCGGATACCGGGTGATATATCGCGATATGGTACTAAATACTGGTTGATATATCAATAGTAAATACATATAAGACATTATTAAAAAAAATAAGTTATTATCCAAACATCATATAAAAACATCATTGAAATACCATAACAAACATAGAATAAAATAAAACAATCTCTCAAGCAAAAAATAATAATTATTATCCAAATAAGTAACTATAAGGGCCGATATATCGGATATTTCATCTCGGATATCGGCCGATATATCGGCCACGTGGCGATATATCGGCCAATATCGGTCCAAAACGATATCCGGTAAATTTTTGCACTTATCGTATCGTTTTGGATAAAATACCGATATCTCGGCCGATATACCGGTATATCGGCCGATATTTAAAACAATGTTACGTAGAGGTGAAGAGTTGTGGCCAATGGAACTTCACGTAGAGGTGGAGAGGCTTCACGTAGAGGTGAACTGTTGTGGCCAGTTGGACTTCACCTAGTAGTGAGGCGTTGTGATCTCGATGAACAGGTTGATTTTCCGGTGAGAAGATGTTGAGCTTACATAAGGAGTGGTGTACATCCAGTTGAAGCCGATGATGGTGTTTGGTGTGCTCTACGCAGACTTGATTGGACCGTCAGTTGAAGACATGTAGACTAGATAGAGCTAGTCAGTTGGAGAGTCAGTGTTGGCTCATGGGGAGTCTTCGTGAAGTCGTGAAGTTGCGGAGTAGGAGCCACGTTTGGTGATCGACATATATGGAAGTTCTCCTAAGGTGAAGTGTAGGGAAGACATGTGTGGTACTTTCCAGTAGATAGCTGAGCTACAGATTCCAAGCCGAGATTGTGTGTCGATTTCGCCGAGATCGTGTGTCGATTTCGTCTGGTGCGCGCAAGCCGAGATCGTGTGTCGATTTCGCCGAGATCATGTGTCGATTTCGCCAGGGAATGAATGGGGTATGTTGGAGATCGGCTCAGATTTGGTAAATCTTCACCGAGGTGAAGAATTGTTGGGGGAGGAAGTCATTGAGGAAGTCGACGAAGAGAAGAAGGAAATCCAGAATTCAGCAGCAGCAGAAAATAGCAGAACAGGGTAACGGTCGACCGGCCCGGTCGACCGTCGGCAGAAGCAGTGGCTCGGTCGACCGGCCCGGTCGACCGATGTGCACGCTGACAGGCACAGCGTAGCGGTCGACCAGTCCGGTCGACCACAGGAGGAGATCGGTCGACCGGGCGGTTGACCGACTGAAAGTGCCTAACTCTCGGTTAGGCACGGTCGACCGGCCCGGTCGACCGGTGCATAGGGTGGGTCGACCGGCCGGTCGACCGACAGTCGGGTCTGGCTGTTTTCGGAAAGGGTTATTTTGAACCCTATTTAAGGGCTGTTTGGATTTTTAGGGTTTTGTATCTTGTAGAAGGGTTTGTGAGAGCAATTGTGGAGGAGAGTATAGCAGAGGCAGAGCTCTCCCGATCCCCATTGCTGTAAGTGTATTGATTTGTAGAAATCAATAAAAACCCTCCCCTTTTCTTGCCCCGAGGACGTAGGCAACAAGGCCGAACCTCGTTAAATCTGTGTTTTGTGCTCTTTTTCTGGATTGTTTTGTTTGTGCTGGTTGTGGTACTGTTCTTCTGTGCTTTGGAGATCTAGGGTTCCTCTGTGGGTTGTTGTTGTCGGAGCACAACAAATCCTTGATTTCTATTGGTTCACTGTTCTATCGAGCTGCAGTGAATTTTTGGAGTTTCACGTGAATGTGTCACCATTAGTACTTATGATTAGAACAAGGCACACAACAAGCTTGCGTGTCATTTGATTTTCAGGCTATCCAATCAAGGTGGATTAACATAGGCGGAGGATTGACGTTATTGTGATAGCAATCACATCAAGAAGAGCGCTATAATATGGTTTATTTAGTTTATTGTTAAGAAAATCAATATGGAGGTTAGTTTCAAGTCTGAGCAAAAGATAATGGATTTAGGGTGAAAACAAAGAGCACTATTATCTTCTATCAGCTTGGAGAAAGAGATTACAAGAGTTTCAGAGGTAGAGCGGGTAATATGGTGGCATGAGGAATAATGATGTAATATGTATCTGAAATAAACTTAAGGTCTTTAAAATGTCAAGGCAAAAGTGGACGAGTAATGATTAATGGAATCGATTACAAATAGCTTTGCCAAGAAACCAAGTTCCCCAACGAGGAGCATGTATCAAGAGTTTACCGAAGTTCTAGCCTTCTCACATGTCATATTTATGATGCTATTATTTGTAGTTTCCCATTTACCTTTCTTTTTTGTCTCAAAAATAGCTTTACAATCTCTGAACTCATTTTTATGCTTCAATAACACTACTATTGCTTACAGCACGAACCATCTTAGGATGAACTTATTAGAATCGTGAGGGTGTGTGTCTACATTAGGAAGAGAACTATTGAAAACCACGTGATGTTAATACAGCTATTAAATTCTTTTGCCATTTAGGATGGGCCAAATAAGGAAACAAATAGTTAAGGTAATAAACAATAATGGTGCAATTAGTAATACTTTCCAACCCTTTTTAATTGTCAAATACGGAGCTGGGAAAGAAACTTGCAAAACAAATAGCTGGAGAGGGAAAGAAACCCCTTCTTCATGGATTCAGAGGTAGCAATGTAGCATGGACAATTCATGTGTCGACCTGTGTCGTACCAGACACATGTCAGACACACTTGTTACATGCACATATCAGACATGATACTTTTATTTTGTATGTATTTTTTAGAGTTCGTTATGTGTCAGCGTGCCATGTCGTCTCGAGCTCGTATCGGTGTGTCCGTATGTGTGCAACATAGGACTTCTACCTCTTCATGCAAAACAAATAGGCGCTTAGTAAACTATGTAACAGACAAACAATTCATCTAGCCAAATCCGAAGTTGTTTAATATCTCACAAATATTGATATGGAAATCTTGTACTATTTTTGAAGGAAAGGTAATCTTCTAATATCAGAACTAGGAAAGATATTATCATATGTTAGAGGGTTTATCTTGCAAATAAAAATATCATTAGATGAATGTTAGAGGTCTAACAGCACTAGAAGGACCATTATTGTTTTAAAATCAGATTAAATACACTTTAAGGATTATTATATGATGGACAGTAATGATTTGGCCCACATAATCTATTAGCTGAAAATTTTTCTTAGTGGAAACGCTATTGTGGCTTTTATGACATATATAGTTGTGTAGAGTGTTCATGTCAACTATGAAGGGGGTAAAGAAAACAGTTGTGGGAGAGAACCTGCCAAATATGAAGAAAGTAGTCTAGTGAATGAACGCCTAGGCCTTTTGTGTTTTTTGTCCAAAGAATATGCGGGGAGTTGCTAAGTTTAGGTTATTCAAGTTTGAGGCTTTTGCGGTCCAGCATTCAGGCCTGCCAGGTCCAATAATCAAGGAAATAGATCCTATGGCGTAGAAAGTTCAAATATATATTGTAAGTTGGTGAAGAACTTGTGATCTCTAGATAGAAGCTGGCTCTTCCATGCAAGTTTCATCTAATTTTCCATTTTATCACCTGTCTTTAGGACATCAGAATGGTAGTGAGTGAGACGGTACTTTTAGTGTGTTCTGGAAATAAGCGACAATGGTTGGGAGGCCGTTGGTCAAAAGATTTTTTTTTTCCCGGGGAGGGGGAGCTGCCGTAATAAATAGTTACCAATTTCATGTTGCATTGACATTATTATCGCAGCTGATAGACTTGTGAAGTCTGTGAAGCTGCAATGGCCAGATAATATGGTTTACAAATCTTGGCTGTCTAGCAATCTTTTAAGTGTGGTTGGATTGTTGGGGTGCGCAACAAATGTGGAGACTCTCTTTGTTGCACAGATGATGTATCACGCTTATTCGTTAAGAGGCTCCCCTCAACTTATTTAAGGATTGCCTTCATAGAAATGCGATTGTTATGGATTTTCATGGGGGAGAGGTGGTGCCATTATTTGCATCATTTAGATTCTGAAGTTACCAATGTTGAACATAATTAGAACAATTGGAGTCAGGAAGTGTTGGTCCCCTTGATAATGACAAATGCGGAACTATCTCTGTTGGCAACTATAGATCTAAACAAACACAAGTCAACACAAAACTAAACAAGAAGGATTATAGTTAATCAATTAAATATAAACTTGCAAATAAAGGAAATCAAATCTCAGAAATTGACAAACGCAAACAAAGAGATTTATCCTGGTTCGGTCCTTGTGACCTACATCCAGTCCCCAAGCCACCCGCTTGAGATTTTCCTTTAACCTGATTTTGTACACTCAAAATCAATACACCATGCACACCACTTGACAAATCCCCTTCGCCAAATGTGTACACCTTCTCTTCCACCAAGAGAACACCTTCTCTTCCACCAAGAGAATACCTTCACCTTGTACAACTGCCTCTACACCAAGAAGCCACCGTGTAGAATGATCGCTTTGAGTATTACAACTTTCCTATAAGCCTTGGTACAATGTGTGAACGTGGACAAGGTCTAGTATAGGAGAAACTTCAGAGAACTTCACAATGGAAAATGTCTTTTGGTGAAGAACAGAAGTTGAAAAAACAGTTTTTAGATTTGACAGAATTTTTGGCTTTGGAAAACTGAAGATTAGGATGCTTGTTTGGCCTTTGGACTAACTTCCCTATTTATAGCTGAAGACTAGGGTTAGTTAGGGTAGTTATAGGTGCAATTTGAATGAATGAAACGTTGGAATTCGTTGCACAAAAGACCAGATAACGAAAACTGTCCAACAGTCAGAAACTGCCTATAGTCGACTTGCCTATGGAGTTAGTCGACTATACTAGACAAAATTCCTTCTATTAGTCCACTAGGTTTAGCTATTAGTCGACTAGGGAAGATACGTTGGAGAGACAGTTTTCTGTTTAACTGATTCAAGTCGACTGCAACTAACTGTTAGTCGACTGGACCAATGATTAGTCGACTAAGGGCAAGGGATTAGTCGACTACAAGTTGTATTAGTCGACTATAGTTGACTGTCAAGTCGACTAATACACAAACAGAGAGTTGGGCTGTTTTGACACACTGAATTAGTCGACTTGGGGTTCTGGTTAGTCGACTATACATGGGAGTAGTCGACTATAGTAGACTGTAAGTCGACTAACAGGACAATGAAATGTGTGTTTGTGTCAAGGCTTTTTACATGCTACTTGTCAATTACAAACCACACCATATCAACTCTCCTTGGGGCATCTTGATCATGTAGGACTCTTGATTCGTCATGTGTTAGAGCTCCAAATGACATGCGTCACATAAGTCTTCATCAAAATAAGTTCCAACAGGAAGATGTGACATGAGTTCAAGTGGGAGATGGATGTAATTTATCGAAGTCCTGATTTGAAGTTTCTACTGAGAGTTGGGTTGGCAGACTTCTTTTAGTACAATCTAGTTTCTAAAAATTTCCTTTTGAATTCCAGCTGTTCGTGCAGTGTAAAAGCTTTCTATAATGTTGAGGTGGGCTTGGATGAGGCAAGGCACACAAATCTCATGTCACAAACTTACAACTACTTATATATGTATATCAATTATAGAGTAAATTCCAAGATAAACATGAAGTGAGCATGTCATCTCTTTTTGACGACTATGTCGCTTTGACACAGTCTATTCATCCTTCAAATCATTTAACATCAAATGTCTTGAATAATCAGAGTTCTATGTTTGCATTTGGGTGTGAACGCGCACAGAACTAATTTCAGGAATGGTTGGGTGGAAGCTGGATTCATAATTGTGATGTCATATGTTCATTCCAAATTGGAAACAAACTCTTTTCGTGGATTTACTTGGAATCAGGAATAAGATGTTGAGTTAAATTAAGCGATGTATAGGATGTTCAGGTGAGCAATATTAACAGCTTCAATCATTCCATACCATTTTCCATCAAGTACTTTACATTATTAGATTCTTTGGATGGGAATGTGATTCCATTTGGCCTTTTGGCTTCATCTTTACTTTCATTTAGACTTTCCTAGCCTAGAACATTATGGAGAGTTGCATCTTGGTTGCATGAGCTAAAAACTACATGATTCAAAGATGTTAGGTTTCCATCACAGCCAACCAGTCCTTATGGTTATGGCAAGTTCCTTTCTTGCTCATAATTGCCCTAACCAGGAACATTGTACCAACTTTCAGAGGACTGATGTCAGGTTGGCCAAAAACTTGCCAGCCCTTAAGTTGTACTTTCTTGACTGACTTTAAAAAGCTTGCTCCAAGATGATCCTGTTTTGCTGGGAGAAGGCTCAGATGATTATAAGATAATTTATTACAATCTTGAAAAGGCAGGTGAGTTAACATTGTTTTAGCTTTTCATTGTCTTTGTCTAAAAATGGCAAGTTGGCAACTCTGTGCAATCATGTTTGTGGCTCATATGTGCTGAAGTTACCAATCTTTCATTTCCTATGTTTTCAGGTTCCCCATAATACATTTGCAGTTTAATGTCATTTTTGTCGACAGGCCTGTAGACCTGCTCTAAATGCACCTTCACCAGCTAATTCATGTGTATATATATTAGGGTAATGCGTCCTGTTTCATCTTTGTACCTCTTATCATCACCTTCTGGTGAAGGGGGGAACTGTGCACTTGTAATTTGTGTCAGAGAAAAGAGTAAATTATGATCTTGGCAGTAAATTTTATATGGTCTGAATAATGGCATATAACAGCCAACTAATTTCACTTATATATATATATATATATATATATATATATATATATATATATATATATATATATATATATATATATATATATAATGCGTCCAATTCTCATCTTTGTACCTTCTTTCACGATTACCATCTAGAAAACTAGTGTGCTAAGCTGTTATGCCCTTAAAATGCATGCCATAGAAAAGAACATCAAAGTAAAGTTGTAAGCTACATGATAAAATTGGTCAGCAATAAAAATGAATAATTAAATATCTAAAATAGTGAATAATTTTGCTTGAAGAGAGAGCATGCTATAACTAAAAATTTATTTAATGCATAGCAGACTCGAAAATATTAAATATGACTTGACCAAATCATGATAATTGTTAGCTGATGAATGGATATCACTGACCATTAATTCATCACTTTGAATGATCTGTTTATGTATATCACTTATTTTACCAAATAAGGTAATAAGCCGATGATGGTCCATGAACAAAATGTTTAATGCTGATGAGTAGATAGTGGGAAGACAGTAGTTAATAAGTATGCTATTTTTCATACCTTAGTAGAAATTTTAAAATAAGCTATGATTTGAAGACACAGACATGGGTGTCTTACCCCGGCAGAGCCACGTGGTGTTAAACGTGGCAATTGTCCAAAATCCAGACTCGAGGACACGGCTAAATATACAAATTTCTTCTAATTTATGCATATTTGACTAAGAATTATATGTATTAGGCTAATATTAGTATACTAAAGAACTTAATTTTCATAAATTGATCTACAAATTAGTTAATTTTTGTCAAATACCATAATATACTTCCTCCTATGCGTATAATTTTGAGGTAAAAACGGGTTACTCATTTGTAAGCGTCGGACACGTGGATGCATATGTCTTGTCTACGTATGTCGGACATGCCAATTTTTGGGTGGGGAAGTGTCCTACATATTGTAGAAAAAAAAGTATAAAAGCAAAATTTATCCATGCAATTAGAGTGTATTTTTTAATATGCTTGATAGCTAAGAGTTGCATTAAAGTTAACAATTTTATGAATAGTATATAAAAGCCACCAAAGAAGATATCAATGTCATCGGTGTTTCCTTAGAAAGTATAATTAGGCTCCTTTTTTTGGGAAGAAGTATAATTAGGTACTAAGATAAGAAATTAGGAGAAAGTCAAAAGAAGATTTAATTGGAGGTGTAGAATGAGCAATGAAGGGGTTAGTGGAAGAATTAAGTGCTGAGAAACTTAAGAGAAGGGAGAAAGAAGATTTTGTTACCAACATCCGATTGACCTTATTATTCTTGTTGAGCTCATAGAGCATCACTAGCACCAGACCTTATGATTCTTGTTGATCTCATAGAGCATCACTAGCTGATTGTGTTTGGCTTGCCAGGTTGAGGCTTGAATTCATGTTCTACTCAAGTTCATTTGGAAGTTATTAGATTTGCTCAGCTTGAGCTCTTATTCAATTGACCTACAATGCTTATGAAAGTTTCAAGAAGCCGGAGAATTGCTCCTTCCAAGGCTGTCTAGAGGCTGTTATTGGGTTGATTTATGAGCCAACCCCGAGCTTCTCAATCTGGTTCACAGCTTGATTCAAACATTGCTGTAAAGGTGCCGACAAAAAAAAAAAAAAAAACCAAACTTTACTTAATGTTAAATTGAGGTTTTTGATGAGCCAAGCTCGTGTGCCAATTCAAGCTCAGGTATGACCAAACTCATCCAATCATTTAGGTCAATCAACAAAGTTCAAATGAGCTTTAACTGAGTCAACACGGATCCCAGCCTCAAAAGTGAGCCCATTTTACAGCATTTATTTGAATTTGGTTTGGTTCATGTTTAGCAGCCTTCATTGAGGCCAACTGTCAGTATCTGGATAGTCCATGTATGGTAAGATAAAAAGTTTGTGCCCTGAGATTCTTACACATACGCCAATAATATATTCGCAAAAGTGATCCCCTTTTGTTTCGGAGTGTCAAATGACCAAGCTGTTTTGAAAGAGCCAGACTCTGCTTGACATTCAGCTTGAAATAGGTCCAGTTGATTAGCAAAGTTTGAACCATCAGTTGAGCTTGAGAGTTGTACTTGAAAAATGGACATGCTCACTCATGTCCAGCTTGAACAGCTGTGTTCCAGCATTTCTTATAGCTACTAAAGTAGACAGCTTCTAAACATTTTTAAAATAAAATCTTGCAATATTATTCATGCCAACCCATCATGGGAAATGTGACAGAAGTTCAAATATCTGAAATTGTCTTTCTCATTTATAGTATATAACTTCTACCTCATTTTTTTTATCAAAACTTTCGGTGGAAGTTGTGAAAATAATTGCATAATATTTACAAATGATATGAAAAACATCCTCTTAATGTAGTTAGAAACAGATCTGAAGAAGGATTATAAACAAACCGGCAAATTTGGTTTGTCTCTTGTTGAATATGAATTGCACTGCAAACTTTCACCTGGTGCATAAGGTGCTGATATTCTGAAATTAGTTACAAGTTTTTACCATGGAATATATCAGCACTTTTTTAGACTATTCAAGAAGTTCTTTGTTTCTAATTCATGGCAATACCAGGTTCTCGTACTTGATTAGTCTCTGGGCTGTTGCATATATTGAAGATCTACTGGGTCAGATAGATCACTTGACTGGAAAATGGAGGACAATGAAGTAGTAATAACATACAAGCGTAAACGCTTCTCCTCTCAGTCAAATCTTGCTCATGCCACCAAGGCGCTGAAGTCATCTCTCAAGTCCCCCACCAAGATATCTACAAGAAGATCAAGTCCAAAAGTAGAGCTTGATGCCTATGAGCAGAAGCTTAATAAAGATTGTTTGGTAAGTCTGCTTAATCTATAGGCTCATAATTTCTAAAGATGCATGAAGACTTATCTAATGATCCTTTTTTTGTTACAAGTACTGTTTGCACTTGTCAAGTATTTTAGGTTAAGTGTAGCTTAACTGTAGCTATAAGAATTTAAAAGTTTGCTTTAGTATCTCTCCTGTAGAATGAGGTTGAAAATTAACCAATGTCTGATTGTGTTGACATATAACATGGTACAATGATGTTGCCTTAATTCTTGAGTGGTTCTTAGCTTATGGCTTATATTCCAATATTTCAGAAATATGCTATCATGCAACCACTGGCCTAAAACAATGTAAATCGTGTGAAATTATACATTAAAACAAAAAAGGAATGTGTTTTTTTTATCTAGTCTATATATTCAGTAGGGTCACAATTAACCATGAACATCTTTTGAGTGTCTAAATCACATTTATGATGTATTCCACCTATTAAAATCATTTTAACAGTGCATGCCGCTAGCTGTGCAACAGGTAGGGTAAGGGGCTTGCCCTAAATACCCAAGGCTTTACTCTTGCTGCGTTAGTTAAATAAATTTGATTGTTCTAACTTGCTGTCAAAATCATTTTATTCAGTCATATGACTTTTGCCGCGTTATTAGATCTCTTATGCATGCAAGATACTGTGTGAGTGTGTGGTATCAGAGTTAAACAATGGGGTATAACATAGTAGTTGAGGTGAAAGCATGTATTACAATATGATATGTTTTGATTATAAAACTATTCATTTTTATCTATCAAATTTTATTTATCTTGGATGGATGCTGCTGCATAACCAAATTACCAGCATTCTAAGAAAATGATGCATCAGCACCCATCATGATGTTTATTAGTTAAGTAGCAGTGATATTGGTGCGGTTGCCACAGAGTTTCTGATTGCAGGGCTTTCAAAATTTTCAGAACTCTCAATCAATATACATCATTGTCTAGTTCCTTCTCATGAAGAGGCAAAGTCACATCTTAGGAAGTGGTGCTATAGCCGAAGGCGCCAGAAAGATTAGATAGAGCAACATCCAACGTCTTAATTGCACCTAGGGCAAAAAATCGGTGGAGTGTGGAGCCCAAATAATCAGTTAGCCACCCTTACAATTGCTTCTTGCTTTGTCATAGAAAAGAGGAAGTCCACTCGTTGTGTTGATGATCCGTTGGGTGATCCTCACCCGTTCTCTGGGGTTCTCACATTTTTGACTGTCTGCGGAACCTTATCATATACGTTATCCATATATGATAGTTTTTGCTTATACCTAAATGAATCTTATGTAGAGTTCCATCGTGCACGAAAGATCTCAAAATAATTCTCCTCTTTTTTGTCAATGCTTTCATCTTATCAGTCCATGAAAAAAATGCAGACCCTAAATGTAGAAAAAGTTCTGCACTTACTTTAGTAGTTTGAAAGAATTGGCCATTAATATATATATATATATATATATATATATATATATATATATATATATATATATATATATATGAGAAAAATGTATATCAGCCTGCGGCTGAGAGAACTCTCTCAGCCTGCGGTGACGTGGCTCAATTTTGTCACCCCACTAACTTGCGGCCCGCTTATAGGAAGAAGTTAAATTATTAAATACCCCTTATGCAAAGCTACTCTTTCGGTAACTTTCGTTATTGTTTATTATTATTTGCCCACAAGGCAATTTTGGACCGCTCGTTGTCAGATTTAGGTTATTATTTATTATTATTTTCCCCCTTTTTTGCCGCTCTTTATAGGATTTAGGTTATTATTTATAAATTATTTACAGTGCAAATGTAAATAATGAACGACATTGCGACTAAGGTCGCATAAGTCTACAGTGCAAACATAGACATCTGCGATCATGGTCTACACTGCGAACAAGGTCGCAATCATCTACAGTTCAAACATAAACAACTGCGACCAGGGTCAATAATGCGACCAAGGTCGCATAAGTATACAGTACAAACATAAACAACTGCGACCAGGGTCGACACTGCGACCATGGTCGCATAAGTATACAGTGCAAACATAAACAACTGCGATCCGGGTCGACACTACGACCAAGGTCGCATAAGACTACAGTGCAAACATAATCAACTGCGACCCGGGAATTAAAAAAATGACGTTAAATACACTGCGACCATGGTCGCAGGACACTACAATGCATATTGAGACAACTGCGACCCATGTCGCAGTATGTAATAAAAAAAAAGGACCTTTCATATACTGCGACCAACGTCGCATTCGTATAAATAAAAGACCAAAAAAAAAATAAAACTCTACGATCTAAGTCGAACAGATCTGCAACTATAATTTTAACTACTGCGAACGAGTTCGACAAATAGTGTATGAAAAAAAAAATTTGGCTTAAAAAAATATTAGCAAGGTCGCATACATATACATCGCTTTTTCAAAAAATACTGCGATCATGATAAAAATAAAAGGAAATGTTTTTACATTAGGTAAAAAGTTGTGAGTAAGAGTATTTTCGGAAAATACAATGTTGAGGCGACTGACATTAAATTAGGCGGGATTGTTCAGGTTTTTGTCCGCCAAAATTTATGACAGATTTGTGGATCTGATGTTGCCACGTCCCGCCGGCTGAGAGAGTTCTCTCAGCCGCAGGCTGAGGTACAGTAACCCCTATATATATATATATATATATATATATATATATATATATATATATATATAGGTCATATATCATTGAAGCAGTAACAGTTTGCTACAAACTAACTCTGTATAAATAATTTAATACCAATAAATGTTAAAAGTAACTGTTTCCATCTAACTCCTTTTTACATTCATTGCATATTGACTGTACATGCCATTAAGTGGCTGCTTCTCCTCACCCTTTAGACCTTATTGCAGCAATGCTTTAAATGTGGCAAGTTTGATGTTGAGGAAAACCTGTTGCGCTGTGGATGCTGCTCTGAAACGCATCATTTTCATTGCATGGACGCCCCTCAGAAGGTTATATTCTATCATATTTATTAAGTGTTTAATAGTGTAGATCATTTTTTTAAACTGTAAATATAGAACTATTCAAGCTGATGATTTGTATTCTTATCTTTTTTCCCCATCTGAAGTCTACTTCCTGGAGAAAATGGCAATGCCCAATTTGTCATAGAAGAAATGATTCCGAAGATTCTCAGCATGACGATGTTGGAGAGACGAAAGGAGGAAAAAGAAGTAAAATAACTGAGGAATCTGGTTTGGGACCTATGGAACTTGGGTCACACAAGTTGTTGTTAAGCACCAAACTTACTGAGGGTCGCACAAGGAAAGCAAACTGTTCCGCAGCTGATTCCCCTCTCGAGAAAGTAGCAGATTCTATTCAGATGGATTGTACAGATGACAAATCTGGTCCAAATTCTGTTCCAATGGATTGTGCAAATGACCAATCTGGTCCAAATTCTAAATTCACGGATCTGGATGATATAAACCAAGTCCTATACGCTTGAATTCGTCTAGCAGAATAAACTATAGTTCAGGACGCCCTGAGGATTCTATGATGAAACTAAATTCAGATAAAACTGATGAACATCCAAAGGATAAATGCAGGACTCCATTGATTACATTTAGCAGAAGAGTAAAAAAGAAAAGGGAAGGAACTGGGAAGTCAGCAGAATGGAATTCAAAGTCGGAGGAGAAACAGTGTTCATACACCACTTTGAGAAGTCATGCAGCAGAATCAAACTGTATGCATGAAGGTTCATCCTCAGTTTGCAGCTTCAAGGACCAGTCAGCTAGTGCAGTTGTATTGCTAGAAGAAACTGAGGTAAACTCACTGAATTTGCTTCTCTAAGATGTGATTTACTTTGACCTTAAAAATGGATACCTGCATTATAGTTGATTCACACACCACCAACATTCTTAATGCTATCTTTCTTCTTTTAAATGCTTAATTGATTAAGCTATTTTTTTTCTTTGAGAATTATTTTTTCCCCTCAGTATTCTTTTGTGCTGCGCGTCAGGAGATTTGGTTTTGACCTAATTGAGCTTTAAATATGGTAATGCTAGGGGACCAACAGCTAGTTCAAACATGTAGGATTTGAGCTTTTTATTTTCAAAGAGATTAATTATTTTTATATAAAACATTTTACTTCTGACCAGGTATGAACTGGGGGGGGGGGGGGGGGGGGGGACTGTCTGACCCTCTCTGTCCTCCATATGCTTGATAACTTAGTTTATTTTAAAGGAATATGGTTCTTCATTTAGCATTACTTCCTCATCACAGATTAGGTCAAGAGGAGGCTAATAGCAGGTTGTAATGCATATCCATTGTGTCATAGGTATACTTGTTTCTGTTAAATTATCAGGAGCTGAACTTTCTATCTCCAATAATTTCCCACAGGCCCAACTGCGAGAATTTATGTGAAATGTAAGTAGTAGTGGATGTACCATTTGTGGGTTTCTAAATAAATATCTTTGAGCAATGAGTCTGTTGGCATGTAATGTTTTAGATTCCTATTTGTCCGTGCCTTATGTTACAGCCTAAATTGAGTGGATAATTTATTTCATGTGAATGTGCTGTACAGATGCCTAATATTGAAAAGGATACTGCGCTCAAATCCACAGCTGTTGGAGGTTTTGGAGAAACTAAAATGTAAAAATATATCTGCTTAATTGTTCTTATGAACTTATTAATTAATTCAATACTGCTAGAATCTTGACATCCCCTTCTGGACTATAACCAGATATTGTGATGGGCTTGAGGAACTGCTATCACATAGTTTAAAGGAGGCGAATATCAACAGGCAAAATCCTGTGCCTTCCCGACCTGCAACAGATGTTCCCTTTTCTGAAGATCAGTCAAAAACACTCATGGAAGCAGCTGCAACTGATTTCATCAAGAATTCCATCTCAATTCAAGACGATAGACAGTCAGACTTGGCTAAATTTGGCAGCCTTGTCAAAGAAGAATCCGGAAATGAGTTAGCCATTGTGAATTCTGAGGAAACAAACTTGCCGAATGATCGGTCAGTGGAGAGGAAACATCCATCTGAACTGTTTGCACCTCGCACGTCTACTTGTATGAACAATGAAGAAGCAAGCAAACCTATGATTGATGTTGCGGCAGAGAATCTTTTGGAGTCTCAAAGTTCATCTACTCCAAGCTGCTCAGCATTGGCAAATGTGAAAACTGATGGAAGGAGCAAGGAATTGGAATGGTTGGAAGACCTGGATAGAGTACTGCAGGGTAAAAAGAACAGAGTCGTTTTAGAGCAAGCTGTTATTAACTGGGGGCGGGAATCTAGTGGAAAGGCTTCCCTGGTAATCCCAACCAAGTCATCTCTACAGAGTACTTGTGATCAGGTTAGCTATATAGAATTGAACCTTATCTTTTTTAAGATATGCATTTGATTAGTGTATATTGGTAGGCTTGATAATACAACTATGTTTTGGAATATTGAGGCTAGAGGTTCATAATGATTCAAGCCTTCTGCCATTAAAATATGGTCTTCTGGGACCATGACTTCCAAATCTAATGTGTTACCACAAAAAAAATTTAACCAAGTTCTCTGGAAGGCTGTCAACCTGACATCAATTCTGTCACCCTGACCTGAAGAATGTTGATGAGTCAGAAGCTCAATCATGTTTCAGTGAAAAGAATTTAACAAAACCTTAAAAAGGGGGATTACAAACATGAAATCTACACCAACCCAACCCCCCCCCCCCCCAACCCCCACCCCCCCCCCCCCCCCCCCCCAAACGCCCAACGCCAAACCCCCACCAAAAAAAAAAAAAAAAGTCTGTGAGGTTCTTAGCGGAGGTAACTATGAGCAAGAGAGGGCCCAGCTATAGAACCTTGATGATGAATTGGTGGGTATACCTACGTATCGTTTTGGCTTATGCAATTTAAGCTCATGCAACCTAGAAGCAATGCCAAATTCACCTAGGCTAGAAATGTTTTTTGACTGAGAGGTAGACGCAGAATGTAAATTGTTGCAAATGGAATGGCGCGCACACATTCTTAAGGGAGACCCTAATGGAACAATATTTGCCTAACAGCTGAGAATTGAAGGCAAAACATATTTTCTTTTTTCTTTTTTCCTTTAACTAAAAAAAGGAGGAGGAAAGGTGGACCTTTTCCTATCTCTTGCAAATCACAATTATATTTATTCAAACTTGCAAATATATCTTCTTTGTCATATGATTCATTGTAATTTGAATTTCCATCTTATTGCAGGGTGTATCATCTGAACATATAAATGGGATGACCTCATTGCAGGGAAATGTATTTTTGACAAAGGTTGGTGACCCAGGCTTTGCGAAACAACAGCGTGAAGAAACTTCAACCAGATCTTCTCTTTGCACGAACTTCTTAGGCATGTCTCCGCCTCTGAATCATGGAGGATATGTTGGTTCTGTTAAGGATGTCGAACTATTACCCTCAAGTTTAGGTGTCAAAGACAATGCTTATGTGCTCAACCAGCATTTGCCAAGGAATCCCTCCAATGAAACTTCATTTTTGCTAAGACACAAACATATGGTTGAGAATGAAATAACCGGCACAAAGATGTTGAACGAAAGACAATGCTCTGCTGTGAACATATTTGGGAGGTACACAAACGAGTGGACCGAAGAAGAACTAGATTTTCTTTGGGTTGGTGTCAGACGACATGGGATAAATAATTGGAGCGCGATGTTGAGGGACCCAAAACTACACTTCTCAGAATCAAGGATTGCAGAAGACCTAGCAATACAGTGGGATATGGAGCACAAAAAACTTCTAAATGGAACTTTATTGCAGCCACCGATATTCCATAGAGCAGATTATTCTTCCTCTCTCATTATGGATAATGCATCGTCAGTAAGATCAACTTCTGCAAATCAGTATGGTGGTGGTGCATGGTCTTATGCTTGTTCAGAATTTCCCATGCTCACATCCGATGCTAAACTTTCCCTTGGAGATGTATATCATCAGAAAAGAAACCGGTTCCATTCAACAGGTGTAAGCATAGCCAATCCGCTGAGAGGTGAAAGTTCATCCACTAATTTTCTCCTTAATAACTCATCAGTCGGTCCCATGTTTGCAAAATCTGGTATCAGACACCAGATGCCTATCAGCTGCCAAAACACAAGGTACGATTGGGGACCATCTACATCGCAGCAAACAGGCGAAAAATTAATACATGAGCACCAATCTGCTGGTCCTTCAGCAGCCACAACAAGAAGTAATCTCCCACATTGGCTGAAGGAAGCTGTTAACAACACAGGTCCGCGCCGAGGGGATCATCGCTGCCTCCAATTGTTTCAAACACTGCGCGTTCTGAGGGCCTGCTCAATGAAAACCTGCGACTTAAAATGCCTTTTGGCCATAATGCTGAGTCACCCGCTCCACCTAAAGACCCCCGGGGCCGGGGAATTTTGAAGAGGAAGGCTGTGGGTTCAGGTAATAAGATTGTTGGGTCGAGGATAAATGAAGTAAACGAGTCCTGGAAGGTCGGCGTGCTTCCCTTGCTGGGTATGGCCTCTGAAAAAGCTACAACTGACGTAACAATCGCTCTAGAAAAGAAGTCTCTATCCAGTCAGAATAGAGAGAGTGATTTGGTGGTCATCGATAGTGATGTTTCTTCGGAGGAGACAATATCAGATGACCAAAACGTTAGGGCTAGCTAGTTCTGTAAGAAATAGCAGCGTGGTGAAGTTGTGCAGGGTTTTGATATGGGCCTGTGCAGTTTCGGTTGTATGTTGATGTACTCTTTTTGATGTTGTATTGCCCTCAATATATTCATTTTGGACCGTGATCTTTTGCGTTCAGGTGAAGTATTCCATACATGTTCTTTTTCTTTTTCTTTGTCTTTTGCTTCCTTTTCATTCTGTTGTTTGATATATCAAAAATCATACTTATGGTTGATATTTGCATCTTGTCATTACCAGGTATGTGTATAACAATGAGGTAATATCTTCATAAATATAAATTTTAGTCAAAACTTTTATTAACATTTGAGTTTAACAAAAGATTTTAGATAAAAATGGTTATATGCAAGATAGTGCATTGATATTTAAATATAAGTTATGAGAAGATTTAGGAATTAATATTGTCTAAGAACACCACCCTAAGCACTGGCAATTATTATTAAATATAAATAGTTTAGAGAGTAAGTTGGCATCTATTCTATTGTTGAGATTTGGATGTCAAAGCTAATTTGGAGCTTTTTGCAATTTTATTTTGTGTACGTTTGCGTAAAGTCTCAGGTCAGGCATTCATATACGGCAGCAGGTGATGTGTTTATAATAATTTTGTTTAAATTATAAATTATAATTTTTAAGTTTATATGATTTACATGAGGAACTAATATTTTGAAAATACGACATATGAAGATAGGCGATGATAGCCTATATATATGAAACATAATTTTCAATCATTTCTAATGACTAGGTAATTTTCGTGAATCTGATTGCAAAATTAATATTTAATGACTTATATGTGAAACTCATTATTATTCAGTGTGCACATGTGCAAACTGCGAAGCACTTGTGGATCTGTGGAAATTGTTTTTATTTGTGAGTGTTTTTTTTTTGCAATTTTCCCGCAATTTTTCTGTTTATTTGTAAAAAGAGTTCTAATAAAAGTAGCTCTAAGAGTTGCTCTTTAAATTTGAGCTATTTTAGAGAGAATATTAATTTAGAAAGCTCTTTGTTCTATTTATGTTCCGAGGGAGCTATCTAAATTTGAATTATTTTAAATATTTTATTATTTTTTAAAGTCAATTTGATCAAAAATATTTTTGTATTATTAAAAACAATTTGTGATAGATTAAAATAATAAAAATATAGTGTAGAGATTGAAATTTTTAGTTATAATAGTAGAGATGATTTACTAGAAAAGTTTAGATGTTGACTTAAATCCAAATTTTCTGAAATTTTCAGATGATTGGATTAATGTTGGCAACCTGAATTATGTACGGGTCTTCATGTCATAGAGTTCAAAGTTAGATTTGAGAAAAAAGTTGAAGTCATGAACTATGTGCTGCTAATGCATATTAAATGACTTCTCCCCACCATTTGTATGATTTTTATTTTTTCTAATCAACTATAAAGAGTTACATGTTAGAACATTTATGAGTAACACTTTTTATATTTTGTATATTTACAACTTTTATGACACTTAATTCTCTTTGATGTGGTGGGATACTGGAGGCAACCAAAATCATCCTTGTCATCCTCCTATTGACTTGAGAAGAGAAACTGAGGAGGGAGCAACAATCGAACCGTGCCAAACTGGCCAACTTGATCTCCTCTTGTTGGCACCGCCATGGAGCAACAATTGAATCGTACCTGCAACACCAAGGTATATCCACCGATTGTCGGCGCTGCAATGAAAATGATTTTCTTCTTCGTGTGTAGTGATAAAAAATGGACCCCCGACATGATGCTAACATGTAATATCTCCTAACTGATATACTGTATTTCTACGTTTATTAATTTTATTTAGATTTACTTATTATTATTAATTAATTTATTTTATACAGGTGTATAAATATATGTGCATACTTATTAGGTGCATATGTTTTTAATTTGCATTTATACAAGTATATGTATATATTATATTTTATAAATTTTTATTAGCATTATTATTATTATTATTATTATTATTATGTTACTGTTGGTATTATTCCTAATTGATTTTCTTTTCCAACCCATAATCCAATTAAATAAACCATAAACCATTTAATTCATACCCAAATAAAATAAAATAAATATAGTAATTATATATACACACACACACATACATACATACTTGTATGCTTAAATTGTTTATTCTAAGTTTTGAACTCTTGTCTCTTTACTAAATTCTAATACCTAAACCATAATATCACATTGGCGTATGGTTAAATAGGAGATCTAAATTATTTAAACAACATAAAACCAAATATAAATTTTAAATTCTAACTGAAAGATCATAAGAGATCTTTAGGGATCTTATCTTAACAATCTGATTGTTAAAAATCCTAAAAGATCCTATCCTGTAACCCTTAAGAACAACAATCATAAAGAACTCCCAACCCATCACTTCTCTTCCTCTTCACCCTCCTTCGAGTTGGAGTTCATCGTGACGGGAACGGGTTCAAGGCGTGGAGGTTGAGAAGGAGGCGTGGAGATTGAGAAGCAGGTTAAATCCAAGTAAGTAAAAATTTAATTTTTATGCATTAAAATATTTAATTGAAATATCATGATTTAAAAATTCTATTCTTATTATGAAACCTAAATCTCCCCTAATATTTAAATTTATATGAATTAAAATTTAATAACATATCACGATTTAAAGTCTCTTCTTTTATGAAACTGAAAATTCATCTAATAATATAAATAGAATGAATTTGTATGGATTAAAAGATTCTAATTAAATTGAAATTAACAAGCCTAGATTCATCTTCCCATAAATCTTTTTCATTAAAAATATAGCTTTTGTTTAAATAAAACCTATAAAAGTAATATACTATAACCCTAATTAGATTATAGAAAAAGGGAAATTCAAGTTTACAAAAAAATGAGAAAAGAAAATATTTAAAAAAAGGGAGGGCTGCTCTCGGCCGAAGCCGAGAGCAGCAGCCTCCCCTAATTCGGCCAGGCCCAGTGGCCTGGGCCGCCACTGGGCCAAGCCAAAACAAAAAGGGAAAAAAAAAAAAAGAAAGAAAAAAAGAAGGTTCGGTCGCCACTGGCTGAGGCCCAGGAAAAAAAAAAAGAAAAAGAAAAAAAGAAACTGGGCCGTCATTGGCCCAGCCCAAACGAAAAGAAAAAAAGGAGAAAAAGAAAGAAAAAAGGAAACTGGGGCTGGCTTATTGGGCCAGGCCATAAAATAGAAAAGAAAAGGAAAGAAAAAATATAAATTAATTCTGCAGCCCAATATTCAGAAACCCAATTGTAGTCCAGCTCATTTGGGTTCTAATTCATTTAACCCGACCCAAATACAAAAACAGATCCATTAAGTTATTGGAAAACAATTTTTTTGGCTAGATAAAAATTTGAAAAAAATAAATAAAAATAGGGATAAATATCTAGATAATCCTTAGCATCTACTGAAAATTTTTGGGGTTAATTGAAAATCATATTGGATTGAAACACTGTTTTCTAAGTTGACACCCGCTACTTCAACATTCAGACCCGTTAAGAAAATTGCATGTTTTTAACCAATTAAACCCCACAAAAATCAGTAAATAAAATCTAAATAATCTCATAAACTCTATACATCATTATACAACCTTACTTTAAGACCTAGACCAACCATATTTAAGTTAAAATATTGAATAAATAAGATATCTCATGTAAAAAAATTCAATATATATAAAAATTCGATAAATTCTAATTCGAATGTATTTAATGTATATTCTTTAAATTGGTGTTTGGACGCGCGATAAACCCAGGTGAGTGTTCGTTTCCTCCTTCAGTTAAACAAGAATTTTTGATAAATGATTTTATTTTGTAATTCTGCTACTAAAACTTACAAATGATATTGTGAGTGTTTGTTTTGAGCTTTCCTCTATTATTAAATTGGTCATGAGTGGTCATCTTATTTGCTTTCTTTAATGCATATGGTATTGTTATGATTTCATGAAAGCGTGTTACTACTCTGTTCTTTAATAGATTATATTTTTATATCTAAATAATTGTTCATGATGATTTACACCCGTTAATTATTATTCACGTCCACATATGTATATATACAAAATGAATTGTCTTGTGGATGTATTTATCTCTCTTCAATAAATCTTGTATATTATTCTTGATCCTGGATATCATGACACCCCTTAAAAACTTGACTGACTATACATAACATCTACCTGATAACAATACTGTTCATGTTACTGAAAGTTACTGGGAAAAGATTATTTGACCGTAACACCCTGTACAGTCCTATTGTTCATCGTATATAAGGTTACTGTTACCGTTCACTGTTACTGATATTATTCACCGTGTATACGATTACTGATTGACTGTTACTGTGTTGTTATCGTTACTGTCATCACATCGTCCCAGTGTTATAGGTAACATGAATATTGATTGTTTTTACTGAATTCAATAATAAAGTAATTGAACAACTTACACTGGGATTGAGAAAATTAATAGAGGAGACAGCGTCTGTATTTTAGGTGGACCTAGGATACAGGTTGCGTAGCCGACTGAGGGTTCCACTGCAGGGCTCCTGGGGATGACTGACATCCCATCTGTACTGTTATTGTTCCACTGTTCATACAGTGAGATTATTGTTACTGTTACTGAGTACCTAGCGGTACAGCCTGATTCAACGCCAGGAAACTGAGGCCATGGTCCCGGGTATGTACGAGACCCACCTAAAGCATGAATAATATCTCCAACCAACCAGTTTCAATAACTTATGACCCCAGTTGACACGTGTTATAGGCGTAGTATGGGATACGTCTATTACATGTGGCAGTTGGTGTTCGCTGACATAATTAATAATGATAAACTCTTTAATGTATTGTGACTGACCGTAATCACCTGACTGTATGTATATATCTATGATAAACATATGATTGTACACATAATCGGATTGTATACCAGATTAGTGACATATACTAGGTTACACATCTTGATAATTGTTGTCTTCTTTTTATCATGATGTCAGTTATATATCGTTCATAACTTTGTTCTTTATTTTGGTTATTCTGTTATCTTTTATTTCAGTTATCATGTTGTTATTGCTTATATTATTTTATGCACGAGCACCTTTCTCTTCACACACACACTTACTAGGTCGCTTTTGACGACCCTGGATTCGCACGTCCAAGTTTTTGGACATCATCTTATATTGTTCAGGTGTTCGTTGAGCTCATACGCTTCGCAAGGAGTTAGAGGTTCTTTTCTTGATTCTGATATTCTTTCCTTTCTTTATTCCTGCTATAATTTTTGATTCATGTATATTACACTTAGCTTCTATTCTATTCCTTATTTCATTTGAGATCATGTGTAGCCTTTATATGTATTATTGCAGTGATCGTTGATATATTATGATTTAGATTTATAACTTGTTCAGGTTACTTTAGGCTTAGCGTGTATACGTGAGGTATTTTCCTCACGTATATACGTCGCCGACTCTCGTCGCGACTCCGTTTTCACGTATTTTGGGAAGCGGGGCGTGACAGCTAACATGTGTCCTAACAATCAAGATTCCTTTTGAAGCTTCCGTAATTATTAATTGCCTCCGATACATCGGTCCCCCAGAGCATCCACAGCACCCAGAACCAATCCAGCCCGAACTCAAGTCAACATTCAAAGCTCCGCCACCTAGAGTCATCCTGGAGCAAACCCTCCGTCGGAGGCATTACCTTCTGGAGTTTCTCGAAGTTTTAGATTTTCTACTCACCCAGAGATTCTTAATAAAGATCGCCGAGATCTCCGCCTACAATCATGTCGCTTCTCCTCACGCACGTTGAAGATGTGCAATGCCCATGCGCTCAATGTGAACAGTTACGAAATTCTTTGCATGCAATCTCAACCATCGCACTATCAATCGCGACCGTTACAACATATCCTCAGGTGAAGATCTCGCAGCTGTGCAGATCTCGCCAATGTCTTATCCGCCTCCAGGCCACCAGTATAAATAGACATTCTTCTCCAGCAAGAGAGGGACTTTTTTGGGACGAACCTCTATGGCCATAAGTTTTTACGGGAACCTCTCGTCTCCCATCACATCCTAGCTATCTCCCCGTAGTTTTTCCCAAATTGAATTTCTACGTAAAAATATCTTGTCTCCGTTTATTTTTTGGGTACTATTGATTATTGAGGGCTTATACACCAAATCCATACTATCGCGTGTGGTGGGGATCGATCGTTCGATTATTCGCAGCGAAAGTCTCCACCACAGTGTGAAAAAAAAAGAATGAATTCTAATAAAGATAATCAATGAGAGAGAATATTGAAAAAAGAAACAATCTAGTACTTTATATAGATATAGAGGTTTTCTCTCCAAATGAAAAAAAAATCAATGATGTTCATCTACTATAGTGTTTGATACGGAGAGCACATATTACCTGTTAGAAAATAGAAAAGCACGACAACTAAAAAGCACGAATATAATAAAGAAAAAAGTGATGTAGAGAGAAGAATTATTGATGCACTAAGAATTGTTGTATTTATGATAGATTTCACCTTCTCACTAGTGCACCCGGTTCACGATGATCTAACCCGAGGATACAATGAGAAGTCTTGCTCGTTAGCCTTCGCAATGTGTACTCAGCATCCATGATTGTTGCCATGAGAACCGCCTATTTGCCCAGAGAGAAAAAGATTGTGGGAGAACTCATAAAAGAGATTCTTTTATGCTGCGTGTTTTTTCTGAAAGGAGAAGCTTATATTTATAACCTTTCTGCACTGGAACCTGCTGGAACTTTTATATCAGAAAAATCGCGAGATATGAGAACACGCGGGTTATTGCGAGATACATGAACGTGCAGTCGGGCAGGCACACCCGCACGACTCCGAATCCGGATTTGCATCCCCTGCGAGTGCGTTCACACCCGATTAAATGGTTTCTGGCTCGAGCCCGGGTTACATTGGTGTGAGTGACACTGCATGCATATACAACCCCGTACTAGATCTCAAGTGGAGAGATGCACATGTTCTATTATAAATCAAATGAGGTTGATATTTCATCCTATGTAGGACTAAATAATATTATCTTCAAGTGCTCACCCTACTGTTTAAAGTCAAATTTTAGACTCAAAAATCTGACATTCCCCAATATGAAACTAAATTTTGAAAGAAAGAAAAAAGAAACAACAAGATAAAATTTCTCATTTGGTAAAGTTACATTATGCATAAATTGAAGGTGTCTTTCGAATTTGAGCCTTCACTGAGTGATCACGAGTTTATCAGTCCAGAACTAAAGTGATATTAGTCTTAAAATTGGAGACTTCATACACACCGACTCAACTCAGATATACACAATATGAGCTTTTAACTCATATGAACAGCATTATGACCTTGTGCAAATCTTAGTTTCTTTAGGTGCTCTAGAGAATTGTCGAGATCCTTATAAGAAGCAGCCCCACTTTCACACTCAAATAGATGAGTCCTTCAAGAATATTTTGCAAAAAATATCCTATTTAATTTGCTACAGACTCATTAAGAGATACTCTCATTTTCTTAGTATTGCATATAAGCACTATACCATCGTAGGAACGAGCAATATATATATTATATAGTGCCTGTCAAATCATTCCTCAACTTTATTTTTACTCATTGAACCTTCTCTTGGTGCTTCCAATCTATAGTTGGGTGTCCATTGAGATGATTTAGTTCGTAGGCTTCAGCCCTATTCCCTTCAATGTCTCTAACACTTATCTTCTTGAAAGAGCTTTAGTTAGAGGGTCTGTCACATTTTTTTTCGATCTGACAAAGTTAATTTAAATAACTTTATATTTCTGCAATTGCTTTATTCTATTGTGCCTCAAACATATGTGTTTGAATTTCTCATTATATGTTTTGGATTTGGCCTTAGTTATAGCAATTAGACTATCAAAATGAATAGGAACTGGCTTGTTTCACATATGAATATTTGAAAGTAGATTCCTGTGTTAGGATTTTGTCTTATTTTTAAGAGAAAATAATGGTACAAGAAGATCCAATCGAAATGGTGAAGACGATAGCTTGAAGCATAAGAAGCAAATTAAGGTGGAGCAGATCAGTCGACTAATACTCAGACTTTATCGACTATACAATCGACTAGA
Source organism: Agave tequilana (assembly GCA_038442645.1). Lineage (NCBI taxonomy): Eukaryota > Viridiplantae > Streptophyta > Magnoliopsida > Asparagales > Asparagaceae > Agave > Agave tequilana. The sequence continues at coordinate 95,268 of JAVJIF010012529.1, forward strand.
TAGAATACAAAAAGAAAGTATTATACATGAGTGGACTTGTAGGTTTTATAAGTCGACTAATGGAAGGGATTAGTCGACTAGTTTGCATGACAAGTCGACTAACCAAGTTATTTTTGGAGTGTGAGTAGTTTTCTTTTCAGGCGCGCGAGTTTTCTTTTCTGGAAGAGTTCGAATAGGATTCAGATTCTATTCAATGAAGATTTATTTTAAAGTTTAAAGGGTCTAGATTTCTTCTAGATCAAGGACATCAACTCATAATAGAATTGGTCAGGACTCTTCAAGCATCCAACGGTCAAAACATCTCACAGTTTGACTAGGATTTGTTGTAAACTCTATAAATAAAAGTTATAACTTAAGATTTAAATGGGAGAGGAGAAGAGATGTTAAAGATTGTGGTGAACAATAATGTAAGGCCATAAAAAAGTCAAGTTAAAGAGAGAGGAAGGTGACGATGTAAAGATAGAAGATATAATTTTGTAATCTTTTAGGGTTCAAGGGGAAGGTAAATACTCTTGCGAGAATCTAAGGGAAGGTAAGATCTATTGTACCAAATTTATTAATAATACTCTCTCAAGTTCTCTCCCCATGAACGCATGTCAAGTTTGGGTCAAATCACGTTAAATTGTGTGTTCTTCTTGTATCTTTTAATATCATCTTATGCGTTCGAGGTAATTGATCTTATGACGTGCTTGAGATCGTCAGTGAGATCGTATTTTCCAACAATTGATATCATAAAAAGTATGGTGCCACAATAGTAGATCATGAAATACTGATTTACTTGGTGGAGTTCCAAGTGACAGTAGCTCCAGGTAGTGTATAAACGAAACCACTTGTGGCTTCGGTCTCATCAGTATCTGAGATCTAGTTTGTATCACTATATTCTTGCAAAAAGAAAGATATCATTCATAGAATAATCCGTAGGATATTGTGCTTTTGAGATATCACATTATTCTTTCTAAGACATCCCATTGAGAGTTGTTCGGGTTGCTAATGTACCGACTAAGCCTTCCAACTGTGTAGGCTATATCAGGTCTGGTACAACTAGCAATGCAATTAAAGCAACAAATTACTTAGGAGTATTTGAGTTTTGCCACACTTTCACCTGTATTCTTTATAAATCGGCTACTAATATCAAAAGTAGCGCTAACAGATTTGCTATCAAAGTAATTAAATCTCTTAAAGACTTTTTCAATGTAATGAGATTGAGAGATACTAATTCCTCGCGTATACGTTTGATTTTAAGTCCTAAGATAATATCAGCATCTCCTACATCTTTCATGTCAAAATTATGAGATAAAAATAATTTTGTTTAGTTAATCACATTCATGCTAGTACCAAAAATAAGAATATCATCAACGTGAAGACACATAATAATACGATCATTTCCAATTGAATTTTATATACACATTTATCAAAGTTGTTAATAGAAAAATCATGAGATAATACAACTTAATCAAATTTATCATGCTACTGAATGGGAGCTTGATTTAACTCATATAAGGATTTCACTAGTTTAAAAACCTGAGGTTCTTGACCAAGAACAATGAACCCTTCGGATTGTTCCATATAAATCTCCTCTTTCGAATCACTATTCAGTAAAGCTGTTTTCATATCCATTTGTTGTACCTCCTAGCTTATAGATAGGGACAATAAATAATAATAATAGTTATCCTGGCTATAGGAGAATAAATACCAAAGAAATCTACTCCTCTCTGCTTAAACTATTTGGTAACAAGTCTAGCTTTAAATTTTTCTATAGATCCATTAGTCCTCAGTTTTTTCTGAGATCTATTTGCATCTAATGAGTTTGCAACTTAAGAGTAGATCTACTAGTGCTCAAGTCTTATTAGTCAATATAGAGTCTATTTCACTATTTATAGTCTCTTTTCAAATAAGAGTCATTGGAAGACATGACGGCTTCAAAGGTGGTGGGGTCTTCTTCTTCTAAGTAATGAAACCTTCACCTTGGTTAGGTTCTCTTCTAGGTCTCTGACTCCTTCTCAGTTAACATGTTTGTCACCCTCTTTAGGTGGATTTTGCTTTATAGATGGTCTAGGTTCAGCTGTTAAAGGGAGTACGTCCTTCATAGGAAAAAACATTCTCAAAGAACGTTGCATCTGTAAATTCAATAATGGTGTTAGCGTCACTCCCATCCACTTCAGATTTAATAATAAGAAACATATAGGCTACAATGTGTTGTGCATGGCCAATCAATAATATTTGCCTCTTTCTCTTTTAGTAGGAGGTACTGCTACTTAGCAAGATACCCCACACTTTAAAGTATCTAAAGTTGGGTCTCTTATCTTTTCATAATCAATAAGGGATTTTCTTACAGTTCTTATAAGGTACCCTATTTAAGATGTGCATGAAGAGAGCAAAGTCTCCCCCCACAAGTTGTTGGGAAAACTAAAGCTGCATAGCATAAAATTAATCATGTATACAAGAGTTCTATTTTTCTTCTCTGCTACCCTATTTTGTTAAGGAGTATAAGGAGCAATAATTTCATGAATAATATCATTATTTTTACAATAAGAAGAAAATTCATTTAAGGTATATTCACCATCTTGATCAGATCTAAGGACTTTGATTTTCAGATCAAGTTGATTTTCAACTTCATTTTTCTAAAAGCAACAAATCTCTAAAGAGGTTCATCTTTAGATCTAATTTGATAAACATGATAGTATTTAAAGAAGTCGTCAATAAATGCAATGAACTATCTCTTTCCACCACGAGTCTGATACCGTTTAGTTCGCAGATATCGTTGTGGATTAGGTCGAGTAGTTTGGTACTCCTCTTAACTAATTTGAACGGTTCACTGCATTGCTTAGCTATAGAAATCTCACATTTATTTTTATCAGAAATATCAAGTTTAGGAAGCAAATTTAAAGACATCATTCTTTTGAGAGTGAAATGACATGTCCTAATCTACCATGTCAAGTATCAAATGAGACAAAAGTGGAATAAAAGCAAAAATAGATGAAGAACTTATAGTGTTCAACTGACTGCGCAGTTAAGCTACACAATTTGAATAACACCCCACAAGTATATCCATTCTCAATAAAGTTTACATTCAAAGAAATAACTGCTCTATCAGAATACAAGTCTCTAGTCATGTTTATTTAACCAAAAAAAAAAATCAGAAATTAGTTTTTTATTGACATCCAGTACATGTTGCACGTTGTGTAGTGGAAGAAACTTTTCAGAAGAAAGCTTCAAGTTGACTCTTCCCTTTTCCAGCACATTGGCAGCATCGAAGTTCCCTATTACCACCGATTCATCTTTCCTTTACAGTGCTAAGAGAAAAATGATTCTTTATTTGGCCACATGTATACATTTGCACAGGTGTCAACCCACTAATCGTTAGGTTGATAAATTATACTAAAATCTGTATACTTAGAGGCTACTTATCTTGTATCATCAATTATGTCAGAAGCAATCCTGCCTATCATCGCATGAGCCTTGGGAGGAGCATTTATAACCTTAGGGGAAAGAGCACGTCCAGAGTTTCGTTTTCCATGACCCTTGCGGTGGCAGTACTATTTGGCGAAGTGATCAGTTTTGCTGTAGTCGAAGCATTCCGTTCTGAACTTATCCCTCTAATATTAGGGATTGGCTTTAAAGATTTTGGGTTTTATGGCGCTATATTGGGTTTTTGTTAGGGCCAATGTCGCGCCGACACTAAGGTAAGCCCCAACCCGGACCCGAAAATAAAGCGGGCTTTAGAATTAGCCCCAACCCAGCCCAATTTTTGACCGGGCCAGGACCGGGCTTTTCTCGGGGCCCGCGGGCCGGCCCCAACCCATTATCATCCCTCCAAATGTGATTGTTTTCCAAACTAATCACAATTGGTGTGATAATTATTTTATTTGAAAGCAACTCCTTTTTAGTTCCACAATAATCAAAACACAGCCTAAAAGCTAACCACAACACATTTACAACTAAATGTGCTGCGGTAATCACCACTCCCACTGGAAAGCATAATCTCCACTCATTACACTCTTTAATTTCTTAATTTAAACCTTAGGAAAAGGAAGGGAAAAAAAAAAAACACAAAAAACACTTTCAAAAAGCTTGAAACTTTCCAACTCTCTCTGTTCCCTAGTTTTTCTCTCTCAAAATGATCACCTCCTCTATCCTTTCTTAATTTAACCATCACTCTTCATTCTTGCTCATTAATCCACAATGGACAAGAACCATCAGCACATAGCCAGGCTTCTTGAGACCACCACCACCTCGCCGGAGCGGCGGACTGCCGGCCTCTGCTTTGGCTGGAAGAGGCGGCCGAGGCCGCAACATGTGGTCTGCCTCCACGTGCACCGCATCCGAGGCCTGCCCCCCGCGGCCGAGGGCCAATTCGTCGCCGTAGGGTGGAGGACCAGAGGGTCCAAATGGGAGAAGACTACGCTCCCTGTTGAGGTCTCCCAGGGGTCTGCTTGCTTTGATGAGGTGTTCTTGCACTACTGCAGCGGCGTCAAGGATGTCCGGTCCGCGCTGAAAGGGATCGTCGTGTCGGTCTCAATCTTCTCGATTAATGGCTGCAGTAATCAGCTGAATTGGAGCTTTAGGATTGATTTGAGTGAGGTGGTGCTGGCTGAGAATTTGAATTTGAAGAATGGCGGGAAGATGGTGAGCTTGGATCTTGAAGGGATTGCTGATGGAGGGGTGTTGAGTGTTGGCGCCTATTGCAGAATGCTAGAAGAAGAAGAAGAAGCAGCTAATGACAATAACAATGGTAAGTTAGCTTCAAGATTTGTTTTTGTTCCCCCAAGTATTTATCAACTTAGATTTCTTTTTTTTTTTTTTGGAAGATGCAAGCAAGAAGCAGAGGAAGACCAAGTGCTTCTCGTGCCTTCCCGTCCTCAGGATCCGGCCACCGCAGACTGTTCATGTGCGAAGAGCACCTCCAGTTCGACCGCAACCAGTATCATCCATAACAACTGAGGAGTCAATCACGAAGCAATGCGAAGATGACGAAGGCGAAGGCTTTATAACAATCGAGAAAGGAGTCTTCCACGCCAGGCCGCGACACCCTCCTTCAGACGACCTGAGGAACAGCGATGACGATGACGATGACGAGGACGATCTGGAAGACCAGTTCGACATGGACAGAGTTGAGGACGAGTTTCTGAGGATGCTGGAAGCGAAGAAGAAGGCGGCGAATAGAGAGGATAGAAAAGGGAAAGGAGTCGATCATTGCTTGAGTTTGAGCTTTGATTTGGATTTCGATGGATTGATGAAGGAGGCAGAGATGGAGCTGAACAGAGCAGCACAGGTGTGGAGAGGCAGAGCAGGGGGAGCAGTGATAGAGAAGGAAGAGTATGAGGAGCTGATGAAGAATTTTGGTTTTGGGAGCCCTTTTAGAATTTATTAGACCAAATAAATTTTCTTCAGTTTTTATTGGAAATTAATAAATGTTTTTATTGTTGACAATTTCTTCTTGACATTTGTATTGGGCCTTTGAGTCTGGCCCAAATGGCTGAAGTTACAATTTTGTCCATTAGGCCGGGCCCATTTGCAATCTATGATACATACGTATCTCTGAGCGTGCCGGCACAAATTTTCAACTCGTCCGAGAGATGCTGAGACGAAACTTTGCTTCTCTCTCTTCGTCAGGGTCTAGGGTTTTACAACGATTTCTGCAATCTCAATCTCTGAGGTAATAATTGTGCAATCTATTTCAAGTTACTCTCTCGATTTTGGTTCTGTGTCTGCTTGTAGTGATGAGATTTATCTTGTTCGTTCCAGATTCTTGTCTACGACTCCATCATCGGAGCAGATCGGAGCTGATGCAAGCAGCAACGGCGGTGGAAGGAAGAGTTCGTCGTTCCGGCTGCGAGCGATTCCGGTCGTGCTGCTCAGCATCACAGGAGGCGTCGCTCTCAGTGCACTCAACGATCTCGCCATCTTTCACGGCTGCAGCAGGTACTAATTGCTAATCACTAATCCTCCCCTTATGTTGTTTTTTCTTTTCTCAAAATTGATGATTATTATGAATAATCTTGTTTTACTGGTTTAACTCGTATATATAGTCCAAATCTCTTCGCATGTGTATGCATTTATCCTAAGCATCATGAATATTCACAATCTCACCATTCATGAATCATATGTTTTGTGGCTATAAATAACTGAACAATGCACTTTTTTTCATGTCAAACATGTATCATGAGACCTCACTCATCATGGATACACATCACATGCCTAATAATTTTGTCTATAACTTATGCACAGTGGTAAGAACTTAGTCTTTGATCCCACCCTTTTGTTCTCATGTTAGTTACTAGTTTATTATACATCCTTAATCTCATCAAATAAGCTTTGTAGTGTCTCTCTAATGATTTTCCCAAATCAATGAAAACCATTTGTATCTACATCTTATCATGATCATTTTGATGGTCGGAGCTTCAAACTTGTAAATGTATAAACAACTTAACTTTCACATAGCTGGTCATTGTCTTTCAAAAAGAGGCACGGGTGCAAGGTAAGCTTATTGTATCATATATCTTGATGGCTCTTGGGACGTGCCAATAGGGGGTCATCTCTCTTACCTCTAAAAGAAATGCCAAGCACAATGAAATGATGGGATAATATATTTATTGTACTTTCATATGTTTTAGGGGAAAGCACACAAGTTCTGAACCCTTAGAAGATTCAATAATTTATTTTCTAATTACACAGCTACACATCCTAATACTGATGATGACAATCTAAACACCTTACTGACTGCTTGACAATCCAAATAAGTTTTGTCACGTCTTTACACTTTATCATGGTCCTGTCCATGAAGTGTCGCAATATGTTGGAATTGAAGAATATAAAGCTGAATCTTCGAGATGAATTATGGCGAGATCCGTTGATCAAATCAACCGGATGATGGTTGGAGTGTGTTCTCCTTCCATTTGTGATGAACGTGGTATATTTACATGTTCAATTCCGACTTCGAATGAATGAGATATTCAAGTCCAAAGATTGCCTAATTCAAAGCCAAAAGGGACTAAATTTAGCTACAAGCATTTAGTCCCACATTGGCCATGTGTTGGAAGCTCATGGGGTATAAATAGAGAAAAATGAGAACAAAGGGCGTGCCCTTTGGGTACTTGGAGTTTTCGCGCGCGAAAAGGAGGGAACTATGCACGTACTTACGTACGTGCGCGCACGCGCGCCGCCGCTGGCGGCGGCCGGCCGGCGCCGGGCCCGGGCCCGGGTCCGTGGTCCGTGGTTCCCTACCTGGTTCTTTTTGAATCAGGGTCAGTTGGTCCGCGAAAGGTTTCGAATCTCCAACGGGTGTCCGTCCGCGCGAACAGATCCGTCCGTTCGCCAACCGCTGTCGGAAAACCGACAGGGCGGTTGATCGGTTGCGACGGTTCTGTCCGAACCGTCGCAACTGCTGGAATTGGCGGACGAGAATACCCCTCCAGAGCGCTATAAAAAGCGCTCCAGGGGTCCATTCTCAGATACACCAATCCGAAGAATCTTTCTCTCTTCTGAAAGATCTCTCTCTCTCTATAAAGTTCTGACTCCGTTCTGAACTGGGCTCCGGCGAATTTCGACTCCTCGAATTCCAGAGCGACTTCCAACAGTGAAGTGGGAATAGACGACTTCCAACGAAGTGGGAATCTGCGACTTCCAAGTGAAGTGGGAATCCGAAGCTACTTCCTAAAGGAGATTCTGACAAAATTCTTCAACCTTCCTACGTCCTCAACAGTGGGGGTTCCTCCAAAAGAGTAAGACAAATATTCATTTGAAATTTGTCGTTATACCGCTGTTTTGCTAATCCTGTGTAGGTACTGGTTGACTACGGTTCGACCGTACGGTGATTTGGTAGTGCTATCCAAATACCGTGAAGAAGTGTTGTATCTTGGGAGACCAGCGTCCATTATCCCGTAAGCACCGGTGCAGGGGACGTAATTGTCTTAAGGAGATTCGCTGTAAGCGTACCTCACTTCAATTACTGTATAAGTGGACTAAGTCCTTTATACAGGGGATATACTTTATAGTATATCGAGATTGACTTAGATTCAGTCTAAGTGAAACTGTATAAGTGGATTAAATCCTTTATACAGGGGATATACTTTACAGTATATTGTGACTGACTTGGATTCAGTCTAATTGGTGCTTAAACCAAGGAAGGAAATTGAAAGGTGGTTCTTAAATTAAGGAACGTTCTATTGAACGGAAAACCTCCCACCTGATATTTGCCGACCTGGCCAATTAGATTGTTGATATCTCAGTGATCTTGATAAGTTGTCAGATTGATTCTTGTTAAGCAGAATACCCAACAATCTTAAGACAATTATTGTTTCTCACTTTTGTTCTGCTTGAACTTGCAGAAAAAATGTCTGAGACAAATCAAGATACCTCCAGCAAGGCAACAAACATATCGCTCCAAGGTTTGATGCCAACTCCACTTCCTAACCCGAAGCCGGAGAAGCCAGGAAAGTTTGATGGCACAGAGTTCAAGAGGTGGCAACAGAAGATGCTCTTCTACTTGACCACTCTACATCTGGCCAAATTCCTGCAGGAGGATCCACCAGAACCCGGAACTGATCGGGATTCAGTCCTTGCATTCGATGCTTGGACACAAGGTGACTTCCTTTGCCGAAATTATGTTCTTAATGGACTGGATGACTCTCTTTACAATGTCTACAGTCCGATTACTACGGCAAAGAAGTTATGGGCCAGTCTTGACAAGAAGTACAAGACTGAAGATGCTGGTACCAAGAAGTTCGTCGTTGGACGATTTCTGGAGTACAAAATGGTGGATAGCAAGACTGTCATCAGTCAGGTGCAAGAGTTCCAACTTATCTTGCACGAGATAGAGGCCGAAGGTATGATTCTTCCTGAAACTTTTCTGGTTGCAACCATCGTGGAGAAGCTCCCCCCTGCGTGGAGAGACTTCAAGAACTACCTGAAGCACAAGAGAAAGGAGCTAAAGTTGGAGGATCTCATTGTGAGGCTTCGTATAGAGGAGGACAACCGCAAGTCCGAGAAAAGGAGCAGCAAGAACTCCTACGAAGCAAAAGCAAATGTGATCGAGGACTCAAAGGGGAAAGCATCTACTTCTAAAAGCTTGAAGAGGAAGAAGCCTTCCCAGGGGTACAAAGGCAAGGCTCAAGACGGTAGAACCATGCGCTTCAAAGGGACCTGTTACATCTGCAACAAAGAAGGTCACAAAGCAAATGAATGCCGCAGCCGTCAAAAGAAGAACAAGAAAAGCCACCCACAGGCCAACATGACCAACCATGAATCACCAAGTCTTTCTGCTGTGGTGTCAGAAGTAAATCTGACAACCAATAACAAAGACTGGTGGGTAGACACGGGAGCTACCAGGCACATCTGCTCGGAGAAATTGTTATTCTCAGAATATCAAAGGCTAGAGCAAGATGAGCAATTATTCATGGGTAATTCAGCTTCCTCAAAGGTTGAAGGAAAGGGCAAGGTCATCCTGAAGTGGACATCGGGCAAAGAGCTTACTCTTAACGATGTCCTTCATGTTCCAGACATCCGAAAGAATCTGATTTCCGGATCTATACTTAGTAAGAAAGGATTTAGAATTGTATTTGAATCCGACAAATTTGTACTTACTAAGGGAGGGATGTATGTGGGAAAGGGTTATCTTGTAGATGGACTTTTCAAAGCCAATGTTGCAGTGGTTGATAAAAAGTCCGTGTATTTGTACCCAAAGCTAATAAAAGGAAAATCTTCTGTTTATTTGCTTGAGTCTCCTATTCTGTGGCATGCTAGATTAGGGCATGTAAATTACAAGTCTTTGAAAAACTTGTCTAATCTGGGATATATTCCTAAACTCAACTTGGAAGAAATTCGCAAGTGTGAGGTTTGTGTTGAGGTCAAGTTGGCTAAAAATTCATTTCACTCAATAGATCGAAATACAGAACCTTTAGGGTTAATTCATAGCGATCTATGTGACTTGAAGTTTATGCCAACTAGAGGCGGTAAAAAGTATTTCATTACTTTTATCGATGACTGTACAAGATACTGTTATGTGTATCTTTTGAACAGTAAGGATGAGGCAATAAATATGTTTACAACATATAAAGCCGAAGTTGAGAATCAACTCAACAAGAAAATCAAGATTCTAAAATCCGATAGAGGCGGAGAATATGAATCAAATGATTTTAGTGAGTTATGTGCTAGTTTTGGTATAATACATCAAACTACAGCACCATACACTCCTCAGCAGAATGGAATTGCTGAACGGAAGAACAGAACTTTGAAGGAGATGGTTAACTCCATGCTCGTAAGTTCTGAAGCTCCGCAGAACTTGTGGGGGGAAGCTCTATTAACTGCAAATCATATTCTAAATAGAGTACCCCACAAGAAACTTGGTCTTATACCATTCGAGTTATGGCATGGAAGGACACCTTCCTACCATTACCTCAAAATGTGGGGGTGCCTTGCAAAGGTGCTGGCACCATTACCCAAAAAGACTAAGTTGGGAGCAAAAACTATAGACTGCATATTCATAGGCTATGCCTTGAATAGTAGTGCCTATAGGTTTCTGGTTCATAAATCAGAAATACCAGATATTCATGTAAACATGATTATCGAATCTCGAGATGCTGTGTTCCTTGAAGATATCTTTCCGTACAAACGGGAAGCAGATAAGACTTCTGGGAAAAGAACACACGAGATGGCGTTCAGGGACGAAAGCCCCGAGGAACCAATTGTTAATGCGGAAATTGAACCAAGAAGAAGTCAGAGATCTAGAATCTCAAAATCTTTTGGTCCAGATTTCATAGCATACGCTATTGAGAGCGAGCCTCAAACATTTAAAGAGGCCATGTCAAACCCAGAAGCACAAATGTGGAAAGAAGCTATAAATAGCGAAATAGAATCCATACTAAGTAATCATACTTGGGAATTGGTAAACTTGCCTCCTGGAAGTAAACCAATTGGGTGTAAGTGGATTTTCAAACGAAAATTAAAACCCGATGGATCTATCGATAAGTACAAGGCTAGATTAGTAGCCAAGGGTTATCGGCAAAAAGAAGGACTTGACTACTTCGATACATATTCACCAGTAACAAGAATAACGTCCATTCGGATGTTGATTGCGATTGCAGTATTGCACAACTTAGATATCCATCAAATGGATGTCAAGACTGCATTCTTAAATGGTGAATTAAATGAAGAAATTTATATGGAGCAACCAGAAGGATTTATAGTCAAGAACCAAGAACACAAGGTGCGTAAATTGGTAAAATCCTTATACGGTTTAAAACAGGCTCCAAAACAATGGCATGAGAAATTTGATAGTGTCATGATCAAAGATGGATTCACTATCAATGAATGCGATAAGTGTGTTTACACTAAAACAGTTGGAGATGCATGTATCATTGTTTGTCTTTATGTAGACGACATGTTGATACTTGGGACTAATATTGAGATTATTAAGTCCACTAAAAGAATGTTATCCAACTGTTTTGATATGAAGGATCTGGGGGTTGCTGATGTAATTTTAGGAATTAAAATTACTAGAACACCAGATGGAATCAGTCTATCTCAATCTCACTACGTGGATAAGATGATAGAAAGATTCCAAGGATCATGGGATAAAAGAGAATACAAATCCTTTTCTCCCACACGTCCACCTTCATAAGAATGCAGGAACTGGAATACGCCAGTTGGAGTATTCTCAGATTATCGGAAGTCTAATGTATTTAATGAATTGCACTAGACCCGATATTGCTTACGCTGTAAGCAAGTTAAGTAGATATACTAGCAACCCTAGTGATCTACATTGGACCGCTCTACTACGAGTATTAGGTTACGTATCACATACCAAGGAATATGCCTTGAAATATGGAAAGTATCCTCCTGTACTGGAAGGATACAGTGATGCTAATTGGATTGCAGATTCTGAGGAATCAAAATCAACTAGCGGATACGTATTTACTCTAGCAGGAGCAGCAGTATCATGGAAATCTTCTAAGCAAACATGTATTGCCCGTTCCACTATGGAATCGGAATTCATAGCCTTAGATAAGGCTGGAGAAGAAGCAGAATGGCTTCGACAATTCTTAGAAGATATACCGTTGTGGCAAAAGCCAGTGCCCGCTATATGTATACACTGCGACAATCAAGCAGCTATATCTAGGGCACAAAATGTGATATACAACGGTAAGTCTAGACATATTCGTCGTAGACATAATACCGTGAAGCAGTTGCTCTCAAATGGAATTATCTCTATTGACTTTGTATCGTCAAAGGATAATTTAGCGGATCCGCTTACTAAAGGTTTAAGTGGAGAGCGTATAAACTGCGCATCGAGGGGAATGGGTCTAAAAGCCTAACCTTACCGAGTCAGCTTAATGGAAACCTCACTTAGTGACTGGAGATCCCACGGACTAAGTTCAAGAGGAAAAACTAGTTATGATTGACTCAGCAAGTAAGCACTTGGGAGCTTGACTCCAATCCATTCCTATGGTGCACATAAGTGCTTTTCTACAAGTGGGTTAAGGATAAGCTTAACGCTTTTAATGATGCCTATATCTTGTTACTAAACAAGTGGAGTAGAGTAGACTACTCTTAATAGGTCCATCACCTATGTGAGTATAGAGTTGGGTCGGCTCTTTGGGAATCTCTATGGAGGCTGTTATTCCCTAAAGATACTCTCTGAAACCAAGAATGTCCAGGGCCAAAACGGACACAACAGAGAACCAAAGTTGATTTGGAAAGTTACTGTGTGAAGCTTGTTGACTTGACTTACACTAACGGCTAACAGTTCAAGACCTAGTTCACTGATTAGCCAGTAAGTCCGATAAAGCTTTCACTATGGAAGGTTCAAGACCTAGTTCACCTATCCTTATGCAGTTTCTTTTCTCAAGTACCTTACACAATAGAGTCAGTCTCTTTGTGTGTCATATCCTTGAATCTCCATTCATTGTGGGGGATTGTTGGAATTGAAGAATATAAAGCTGAATCTTCGAGATGAATTATGGCGAGATCCGTTGATCAAATCAACCGGATGATGGTTGGAGTGTGTTCTCCTTCCATTTGTGATGAACGTGGTATATTTACATGTTCAATTCCGACTTCGAATGAATGAGATATTCAAGTCCAAAGATTGCCTAATTCAAAGCCAAAAGGGACTAAATTTAGCTACAAGCATTTAGTCCCACATTGGCCATGTGTTGGAAGCTCATGGGGTATAAATAGAGAAAAATGAGAACAAAGGGCGTGCCCTTTGGGTACTTGGAGTTTTCGCGCGCGAAAAGGAGGGAACTATGCACGTACTTACGTACGTGCGCGCACGCGCGCCGCCGCTGGCGGCGGCCGGCCGGCGCCGGCGCCGGGCCCGGGCCCGGGTCCGGGTCCGTGGTCCGGTGGTCCGGTGGTCCGGTGGTCCGTGGTCCGTGGCCTGGGTTCCCTACCTGGTTCTTTTTGAATCAGGGTCAGTTGGTCCGCGAAAGGTTTCGAATCTCCAACGGGTGTCCGTCCGCGCGAACAGATCCGTCCGTTCGCCAACCGCTGTCGGAAAACCGACAGGGCGGTTGATCGGTTGCGACGGTTCTGTCCGAACCGTCGCAACTGCTGGAATTGGCGGACGAGAATACCCCTCCAGAGCGCTATAAAAAGCGCTCCAGGGGTCCATTCTCAGATACACCAATCCGAAGAATCTTTCTCTCTTCTGAAAGATCTCTCTCTCTATAAAGTTCTGACTCCGTTCTGAACTGGGCTCCGGCGAATTTCGACTCCTCGAATTCCAGAGCGACTTCCAACAGTGAAGTGGGAATAGACGACTTCCAACGAAGTGGGAATCTGCGACTTCCAAGTGAAGTGGGAATCCGAAGCTACTTCCTAAAGGAGATTCTGACAAAATTCTTCAACCTTCCTACGTCCTCAACAGTGGGTGTTCCTCCAAAAGAGTAAGACAAATATTCATTTGAAATTTGTCGTTATACCGCTGTTTTGCTAATCCTGTGTAGGTACTGGTTGACTACGGTTCGACCGTACGGTGATTTGGTAGTGCTATCCAAATACCGTGAAGAAGTGTTGTATCTTGGGAGACCAGCGTCCATTATCCCGTAAGCACCGGTGCAGGGGACGTAATTGTCTTAAGGAGATTCGCTGTAAGCGTACCTCACTTCAATTACTGTATAAGTGGACTAAGTCCTTTATACAGGGGATATACTTTATAGTATATCGAGATTGACTTAGATTCAGTCTAAGTGAAACTGTATAAGTGGATTAAATCCTTTATACAGGGGATATACTTTACAGTATATTGTGACTGACTTGGATTCAGTCTAATTGGTGCTTAAACCAAGGAAGGAAATTGAAAGGTGGTTCTTAAATTAAGGAACGTTCTATTGAACGGAAAACCTCCCACCTGATATTTGCCGACCTGGCCAATTAGATTGTTGATATCTCAGTGATCTTGATAAGTTGTCAGATTGATTCTTGTTAAGCAGAATACCCAACACAATATGCATCAGACAAAATGATAGGAGACAGTCATGCATGGAGAGTCTTTACTATTATGCTTAAGCCAACATAGTCATTCAAATTTTGAAATTTGGTAAGATGTAGTATGATCTCATATTGTTAATGTTAATTTTGTTAAGTGAAGACTGAAGAAACATCAAAACTGAAACCCTTTTGCTTGTTATCCTTTCAGTAAGGCAATTGAAAAGGCTAGTCAGAACCAGAAGATTGTAGAAGCTCTTGGTGAGCCAATTGTAAGAGGTCCATGGTACGATGCTACTCTTGCAGTTGGTTTTAGGAGGAACACAGTTTCTTGCACGTTTCCAGTATCTGGACCTCAAGGATCTGGCATTTTCCAGTTGAAGGCTGTTCGAACTGGAGATCTGTCCAAAAGGTCTTACCTTACCGTTCAAGTTTTAGCTTATTTAGTGTCTCCTTGTCTCACTCAAAGCTATATAATTTTATTAGCAGTCTGCTTTACAATGTTGTTTGTATCTTATCCGTATGAAAACATGGTTTTTGCTGTTGCTTCTTAAATAATGCTAATTATTGACGTTCATTGTTCAATCTCAAATGTTTTATAATTTGTCGGCTGCCATCAAAATATTTCTTTTATAACATGCAATTCTTCATCTTGCTTAGCAGTGAAACTGTGTGTTGAGTTGTTTAGTTATAGATCTTCCGTGACTTAAAATTGTTTCTTATTTATTATTGTTTGCATTGAAATCGTGATGATCAATGGAAACCTTGGATTTTTTTTTTTTTTTTTTTTTTTTGAAAAACACCACAGCCTTGTATCAATTATCTGCATTGTTCTATGAGATTGTCATTCATCTACCATTATAATCATCTGTCTGCACTGTGACTCTGTGCATTACTATACTTTATGATAGATTGCCTTTACCAGGTCCTAGGAATTACCCTTGTATGAATTAGCTGCATTTTCCTGAGATTATTCTTTGCTGACCATTCTAATCAACTATCTGCAGCGTAACTCTTCATATTGCCATACTTTGTGATAGATTGCCTTTCTAATTCCTAACCTAAGAATTATTTCCTATTTTCAACCTATACCATGGTCTTGTTCATTTATATCAATATGCATACTTGGCATACCGATATAACTTACCAATTAGATATCTTACAATTTGTGCTGGATGATAAGTTAGGAAATACCAAATGCTGTAGGTTCACCTAGAGGAGGGGGGGGGGTGAATAGGTGAAGGCTAATCTAATGGTCACTTAATGCCTAAATGATGATAATGTGGAAGCTAAAAGCAATTATGACCAAAACTTTTACACTAAACACCATGTATAACCAAAGAGTGTTGCCGAATTCCCCGTGAAGGGCTCTGGACGAACTCCTCTAGATTCCCCTTGAATGGGTTGAGGTGCCGCGTTGGCTCTCTTGGTTGAATACAAGTGTTAGCAAATAATCCCACGCAAGTATATCAATTATGCACACAAGTATATCAAGCATGTAAATGTAAAGACAATATAAGCTATGCAAGATATAAAAGAGACAGAGAGAGAGAGAGAATGAGCAATCGCAAACACAAGGGTATGTTTCGATGTTCGAGCACACTTGCTCTACATCCCCGCCTTCGACACACGAAGGATTTCCACTATGCAAGATCCCAATGGATCTTTCCTCGGTGCCGCAACACCTACAAGCCCTCGGACTCTCTAGTCCCGTACACACCGCAAGCTCACTAGCTCGCCGAGGCCGCACCTCAAACACGGAGTTCGCACCCGAACTCGAAACAACGCGGACACACACGTCCGCCTCCTCAAAGTACAAGAAAAAGATCTCTTGGTGATCTAAACACTTTGATCACCAATAAAAACTCTCACTACAACACTCCTATAAGAATGAATAGCTCAATGGATGCTCAAGTGTTGGTGTGAGAAAACAAGGAAAGAATCTTTGGTGAAAAACTCAAGAAAATCTCTTTTACACTCTTGATAAACTCTCCTTTTAATTAGAAGTATTGGCTCTATTTTTGTGGAGAAAAACCTCTAGAATGAATGGGAAAAACTGGCTCTAAGAGTCTCCAAAAACTTCTTGCAAAACAATGACCAAACCCCCAAATTTATAGGCCAGAAAAATATAACCGTTGGGGTCTGTCAGAGCTGCCGGTCGACCGGGGCGGTCGACCGCCAACGGTCGGATTTCTGACCGTTGCAGCCACCCTCTGATCAAAAGGATAGACCTTGGTTCTATTTCATCTCTTCAACAAGTTTAGTAATGAGCATAACGGCCGGTCGACCCAAACAAACAGAGAGCACTGCTCTCAGTCCGGTCGACCCGTACGGTCGACCATCCCAGGGTTTCCAAATGTGCACAGATTTGTGCACGTCGGTCGACCGGCCCGGTCGACCGACTTCAGCCAAGTCGACTAGGTCAGTTGACTTAGTCGACTGATTGAAGCCTGGACTGAAAACTGGGCTAGAAAACTTGGGAAAAATATTTTATAAAAATCTTTTATCTTTTCTGAAAATCCCATAAACTTGTTTTAACATTTTATGATGAAACACAAACAAGTGATAAGAATTTCAAGACATATATCAATCATATCAATTCATTTTGAGTCTTGCAAATTTTATCAAAAACAAACACTAGTATTTTTCCAAACTTGATTTTTCTAAAACATGTTTTTTCAAATCTTCATCAAATACAAAAACAAGATATACTTTTAAAGCATAGTGTGTTTTTGGCATAAAGCTTTAAAACTTGATTTTGGATAAAAGATATGTATACATGAAAATACCAATATCCAAACTTGTATTTTTCCAAAATGAAAAATCTTTTCTAAACTAAAAAATCTTTTATGAAGACAATTCTATCAAGAGTGTATGTGTATGGTATACTTGAGCAATCCACCAACTATTCTATCCTTTACATTTTATCTAAAACAAACACAAAATCTTATACCTAGACACAAGTCTTCATCTTCTTGAAGTCTTCACTTGAAGGCTTCTCATCTTCTTGACTTGGTTCAAGCTTGATCCAAAAGCTCCTTGGATCACACCGTGCAAGCTCCAAATCTTGATATTTTATCCTTTGTTGAGCTATGCACATACTAAGATCTTGATAGTGAATCTGTCACTAATTAAACACAAGATCATTAGTAAACATAACTTCATGAGTTGATCATCATCAAAACTAGGGTGATAGGCCTTTGGGCCAACAAATGCTTCATCAATTAGATATCTCACCAATCTGTGATGGATGATAAGTTTGAACCGATGATTGATGCACGACTTCTCTTCTTTTTGTCTCTTTTCTATGTGTTCTTGTTTTTGTACCTACTCACTTTTTTGTCTTCCATCATAATCATCTTCATACTTTGGGAAGGAACTCTAGTTGGATTTGTAGGAAAGTACAAGACATAAGAACAATGAAGTGGAATAGACTCTTTCTTGATCTTGACTATTACATTCTTGGAATATATGGGAAACATTTATCAAAATAAATTTCAGATAAGTAGATTGTTGGACATGATTAGATTTTGTAAGAGGTATTTGTTGCTGTAGGTTGTTTAAGCTGTTTAGTTATATGGGTAACATAAAAAATCAGCCTTAAAAGTAGGAATTAGTTGGGATGTAGCCCATGGAATTTTCAGTGAAAAAATAGAACAGAGGTGTGGGAAACAAGGGGCACTATTGGAACATCAGGGCAGGGATATTTGCTAAACATGCAAGGACGGTAAAGATTTCCTGCTATTTCAGGATGGCCGCGTGCACCTCCACTGGTGCGTGGCTCCGCTTTTGCATGCAGTGTTTCCATTAGGAAGTTTCATTTTGTAAAACAGCTTATTTTTCCAGTTTGAAACCTTTCTAAGTGTACGTCAAGCATTTAGGTAAGCCTTGGAAGTTTTTTACGTGAGCAAAGCACGGATATGGGTGTCAGACACGGGACACAGTAAAATTCAAAAAAAAAAGGATACGATGACACGACAAAGAATACTTTATTATTATTATTATATATAAATAAATTTATAAAATCTAAATCAAGTGATCAACAAACTAACTAAAACACCAATCAACACGTGCACAAACTACAAAATATCACAAGTTTATAACAATATTACAACCACTTAACAATAACATCACAAATTCAAAACAAAATTACAACCGTCATCATATATCTCAAGATGAAGTCGAAGCTAGTCTAATGACTTCCTCATTATCTCTCTCTATCATCCGCAAGCAAGATGGGCTCTATCGTGGGTTCATTAAGGGAAAGAGTAGCGAAATCTAGAATACCGACACCCTGAAATGAGTCAAAGTCATCACCGCCAATATCCCACATCTTTATTTTCACTTCATTATATTTTTTTGAATTTCAAGAAAGCAAACAGAGATTGTTATGCACATACGCTAGATCTTCTGCCCGTGCTGGGTTAATTTGTTTCTCTTTAAGGAGTGAATAAAGGAGTATGTACTCCAATTTCTTTCACAACAAGAGGAGGAACATGGTTGGCCTAGAAGTTTTAAGGCCAGCCCTTGTAAATTGGGAGTTGATGAACCAGAAAGAACCCACCAACACTTCGGATTCACAAATCCTCTATCACGAAGAGAATCTGGATCGACAAAAGCACCCAGAGTGCCCGAAAATCTAGCATATTCCATGCTCACCGCCCATTTTTTTCGGGATTGGAGTTGGGATAGTATCTCTTCAAACACTTGCTTCTTTTGGAAGAGATCTCTTCATCTTGATAGGGAGCTTGTCGACTTATATTCTGTAACCCCCTACTCCCTGATGTACGTATCACAGTATCAGTACACAATACGACGTATAATGTTGATTTGATCTTTCTGGAAGTCCGATTTAGTTGATGTCAGTTTCAAAAATTATTTTCTAATATTTTAGATTTTTCAGGATTTTCTGAAATTTTTCTGGATTATTTTGGAAAATCACCGTAGTCAGTGTCGACCGACACCGATAATCGGCCCTACGATTTTTAATTCTCAAATGGAGTTATATTTTGAGAATCTGCTTTCACCATATGTCTTACACTCGTATTATCTACGTTAGGGTATTTTTGGGGATTTTTCTGAATTTATCGAAAATCCGGCAAAACCGGTGTCGCCCAGTATCGGCGAGACACTCTGGGATTTTTAATTTGCAAACCGGATTGAATTTCTACAAACTGTTTTCATATTATGTGTCAGGCTAATATTCTCTATTTTCTGTAATTTTTGGGCATCATTCGGAGCTAGTCAATTTTGACCATATTAAAAGAATATTAAATTATTATTTTACAATTCTTTTCTTTTTTCTCTTCTTTTCTTTCTCTTCTTCTCTGGATCCTTCTCCTCCACCGCCATAAACACACCGCCATTCCCCCTCTTTAAATCCTCTCTCTCTCCTAACTCTCTCTCGAAGTCTCAAAAAAAACCTCTCTCTCTCAAACTCTCTCTCTCTCTCTCTCCAAACACTCTCTCTCACTCTCTCTCCCTCCCTCTCTCTGTACAGACCCAAAAGGGGGGCTGACCCCCTTGCCAGCGGCCAGGCCAGGCCGCAGGCGCCGCCGGTTGCCGCAGGCGCCACCGGCGGCCGCGCCCCAGCCGGGCCGGCGCCGCCGCGCCCCAGCCGGGCCGGCGCCGCCGCGCCCCCAGGCCGCGCCACCAACCTCCTCCTCCTTTCTTCTTCTTCTTCTTCTTCTTCCTCTTTTCTTTCCTTTCCTTTTCTTTTCCTTTCTTTTCTCTCTCTATCTCTCTCTCTCTCTCTCTTGGCTGACCGAACCGCCGCCGCCGCCGGCAGGCCGGCAAGCGCCGCCGGCCAGCTGAGCTGGCCGGCCGGCCGCGCAGAAGCACAGCAGCAGCAAGAAGCTGCTGCTGCTGTTATTTCTTTTAATTGGTTTGGGTAAAACCCAAACCCATTAACCCTATTGGCCACTACCCGCTAACTCAATAACCCGTTACCCATTTAACTTAAGTTAATTGGGTTTGGGTTTGGATCTAAACCTGGCCCGTTAACCCGTCAACCCGCATCCAAACCCATTAAAGTATTCGGGCGATATCTGGAGCATCCGGACTCCGATTTGGACGATTCTGGATCCGTTGCGATCGTGAGAAAGAGAGCTACCTTCTCATGGCTAGTTCGTTGGAGATTCGAGGTATCTTACTGTCAGATATGTCATTGGATTCACATAGGGGACTTGTCACCTATACGATTCATAGGTATTCTTGTACTTATTTAATGCTGGAACTCTTGTGTATATGGAGGCTATTTCCTGTACTGAGGCTTAACGTACGCGCGAGGGTGTTTTCACCCTGCGTATGTACGTCGCCATAACGTCTCCGTATCCTTGAGATCGGGGCGTTACAGAGTGGTATCAGAGCCTAGGTTCATACCTGGTATGGGTAACCACTTGGGTCAATGCTTGGGTTCTTACCAACAGTACAATCAGGTTCAGATTAACTTATCTGTATCTGAATTTGGGGATTCCAGCGACGAGTACAAGAATACACTGTCATTGACAATTCATTCCTTGACTCTTTTGTATTCCTTACTTACAGTTGTCAACCAGAATATCCAATTTTCTTCTCGCTTTCTTTGCATCTTATTGCTTCCAATCCGTTAGCGTTAGTCCACTACACTAATTTTTCACCCGAGTTCATTATCGATATCAGAGTACGCAGCGGAAGTGTCGTAGACCCGTAACATTTCGGCTTTGGGGATGGAAATATTGTTCTCACACTTGAATTGAAATTTCGAGGACGAAATTTTTTTGTAAGGTGGGGAGAAATGTAATCCCCTGCTCCCTGATGTATGTATCACAGTATCAATACGCAATACGACGTATAATATTGATTTGATTTTTCTGGAAGTTCGATTTAGTTGATGTCAGTTTCAAAAATCATTTTCTAATATTTTAGATTTTTCAGGATTTTCTGGAATTTTTCTGGATTATTTTGGAAAATCACCGTAGTCAGTGTCGACTGACACCGATAATCGACCCTACGATTTTTAATTCCCAAACGGAATTATATTTTGAGAATCCGCTTTAACCATATGTCTTAGACTCGTATTATCTACATTAGGGTATTTTTGGGGATTTTTCTGAATTTATCGAAAATCCGGCAAAACCGGTGTCGTCCGGTATCGGCGAGACACTCTGGGATTTTTAATTTGCAAACCGGATTGAATTTCAATAAACCGTTTTCATATTATGTCTCAGGCTAATATTCTCTATTTTCTATAATTTTTTGGGCATCATTCGGAGCTAGTCAATTTTTGACCATATTAAAAGAATATTAAATTATTATTTTACAATTCTTTTCTTTTTCTCTTCTTTTCTTTCTCTTCTTCTCTGGATCCTTCTCCTCCACCGCCATAAACCCACCGCCATTCCCCCTCTTTAAATCCTCTCTCTCTCCCCTAACTTTCTCTCGAAGTCTCAAAAAAAACCCCTCTCTCTCAAACACTCTCTCTCTCTCCAAACACTCTCTCTCTCACTCTCTCTCCCCCCTCTCTCTGTACAGACCCAAAAGGGGGGGGCTGACCCCCTTGCGAGCGGCCAGGCCAGGCCGCAGGCGCCGCCAGCGGCCGCGCCCCAGCCCGGCCGGCGCCACCGCGCCCCCAGGCCGCGCCACCAACCTCCTCCTCCTTTCTTCTTCTTCTTCTTCTTCCTCTTTTCTTTCCTTTCCTTTCCTTTTCCTTTCTTTCTCTCTCCATCTCTCTCTCTCTCTCGGCTGACCGAACCGCCACCGCCGCCGCTGTCGGTGGCCGGGGCCGCCGCCGGCCAGCTGAGCTGGCCGGCCGGCCGCGCAGAAGCACAGCAGCAGCAAGAAGCTGCTGCTGCTGTTATTTCTTTTAATTGGGTTTGGGTAAAATCCAAACCCATTAACCCTATTGGCCACTACCCTCTAACCCAATAACCCGTTACCCATTTAACTTAAGTTAATTGGGTTTGGGTTTGGATCTAAACTCGACCCGTTAACCCGTCAACCCGCATCCCAACCCATTAAAGTGTTCGGGCGATATCTGGAGCATCAGGACTCCGATTTGGACGATTCTGGATCCGTTGCGATCGTGAGAAAGAGAGCTACCTTCCCATGACTAGTTAGTTGGAGATTCGAGGTATCTTACTGTCAGATATGTCATTGGATTCACATAGGGGACTTGTCACCTATACGATTCATAGGTATTCTTGTACTTATTTAATGCTGGAACTCTTGTGTATATGGAGGCTATTTCCTGTACTGAGGCTTAACGTACGCGCGAGGGTGTTTTCACCCTGCGTATGTACGTCGCCATAACGTCTCCGTATCCTTGGGATCGGGGCGTTACATATTCTCATTAAGCCAAACATCATGATAACACCTATTAACATAAATAATAACCGCATTAAAGAATAACCACATTAAAGACAATGAATTATAACATAAACTTAGATATTACCTTGGATTCAAAGAGTATGCCAAACATTGAAGTGGCTTGTTACTCTTGTTCCATCGATCGTCCAAGATTTGATGCATAACATCATAAAAAGGTGATTGCTCATTTTCCTCTTTTCTTCGTGCCGATAAATAACACTTTTAACTTTCTCGATTGTTCTGTCCCACATATTATACAGTGTCGGTCACCCTTATCATGTCATAAATTGGCTCGGTAAAGGCAATGATGTAGTTTATCTTGCCCACCACAAATCATCTAGGATTTTCTCTTTAACAAATTGTGCATGTCCCACATCATCATTCCTATACATGTTCCATCGATCACTAAGGGGACCAATGTTGGCCCAAAGGCCTATCACCCTAGTTTTGATGATGATCAACTCATGAAGTTATGTTTACTAATGATCTTGTGTTTAATTAGTGACAGATTCATTATCAAGATCTTAGTAGGTGCATAGCTCAACAAAGGATAAAAAGTCAAGATTTGGAGCTAGCACGGTGTGATCCAAGGAGCTTGGATCAAGCTTGGACCAAGTCAAGAAGATGAGAAGCCTTCAAGTGAAGACTTCAAGAAGATGAAGACTTGTGTCTAGGTATAAGATTTTGTTTTTGTTTTTAGATAAAATGTAAAGGATAGATAGTTGGTGGATTGCTCAAGTTCATATCACACACACTCTTGATAAGAATTGTTTTCATAAAAGATTTTTGGAAAAGATTTTTTTCTTTGTGACAAAATATTATTTTGGTTTTTGGTATTCATGTTCATATCTCTTAACCAAAACCATATTTAGAGCTTAATGTCAAAAACATAGATATTTCATCTTGATTGTGTGGTGGATCATATCCATACACACTATGCCTTAAAATGAATTATAATATCTTGTTTTTGTATTTGAAGATGTTTTGGAAAAACAAAGTTTAGAAAACATGTTTTGGAAAATACAGTTTTTATCATGAGCCAAATATTTCCAAGTTACAAAAATAGTCTAATCTTTTATAACATGCCTTGATTTTGTGCAAGCATGTTTGTATATCAAAGTATATTGGTAAAACTATTTTTGTAGATTTTTAAGTATTTTATGGGATTTTATTTGAGCCAAAAGACCATGTTTTAAATCCCAGAAAACTGTTTCAGGCTTCAGATAAGTCGACTTGCCTCCTATATATAGTCGACTAATCCTGAAGTCGGCCGACCGGACCGGTCGACCGACGTGCACAAACGTGCACGCCTATGTGTACTGGAGGACGGCCGACCGTGCCGGTCGACCGCTCCAGAGAGCAGTGCTCTCTGGAAAATTCGGCCGACCGCACCGGTCGACCGACAGAGAGTTAGACTCTCAGCTCCAATGGGTCGGTCGACCCGGGCGGTCGACCGTGGCTCCAACGGTCAGAAATCCTACCGTTGGCGGTCGACCGCACCGGTCGACCGGCAGTTCTGACAAAGCCCCAACGGCTAGTTTTTGACAGCCTATATATTTGGGGGTTTGTGGACTGTTTTGACCAAGATTTGGAGATTGTTTTAGAGCCAGTTTTTCCCACTCTTTTCAGAAGTTTTTCTCCACAAAATAGAGAGCTAATACTTCCAATCCTAAGGGAGTTTTATTTAGAGTGTGTTAAAAGAGATTTCTTGAGTTTTTCACCATAGCTTTCATCCTTGTTTTTCTCACACCACACTTGAGCCATCCATTGATTATTCATCCTATAGGTGTGTTATAGTGAGATTGTTTTTAGGTGATCAAAGTGTTGTGATCACCAAAGACTTCATTTGTTCTTTGAGGAGACGGGCAAGTGTGCTCGTGATTGTTTCGGGTCCTAGTGTGGACTCGGTTGTTTCGGGTTCGGGTGCGAATCCTTGTTTGAGGTGCTGCCTCGGCGAGCCGGTGGGCTTGCGGTGTGTACGGGACTAGAGAGTCCGAGGGCTTGTAGTTGTTGCGGCACCGAGGAGAGATCCATTGGGATCTTGCATAGTGGAAATCCTTCGTGTGTCGAAGGCGGGGATGTAGAGCAAGTGTGCTCGAACCTCGAAACATACCCTTGTGTTTGCGATTGCTCACTCTCTCTCTCTCTTTGTCTCTTTTATATCTTGCATAGCTTATATTGTCTTTACATTTACATGCTTGATATATCATGTGTGCATAATTGATATATACTTGCTTGGGATTGTTTGCTAACACTTGTATTCAACCAAGAGAGCCAACGCGGCACCTCAACCCATTCAAGGGGAATCTAGAGGAGTTTGTCCAGAGCCCTTCACGGGGAATTCGGCAACACTCTTGTGTTATACATAGTGTTTAGTGTAAAAGTTTTAATTTGGTCATAATTGCTTTTAGCTTCCGTATTATTTGCATCATTCATTTTTAAGTGACCATTAGATTAGCCTTCACCTATTCACCCCCCCCTCTAGGTGAACCCTTCAACCAAATCTTGGAGGTTTTTTTTGATGACTTCAAACCTCTTCAACATGATAATTCAATAAGCAAATCTAGTATCCGCCATTGTAAGTAGCTTCATTTTGGAATAGTCATTGAACATGACAAGCCTCATGGAATGGTTTATGATAAAATTCTTCATAATCGAGGCATCATTCAAGACCTTCATGATCCAACTGCATTGAGCATAAACTACAACATTTGCCTCCATATTTTTAGCCGCAAATATATTCTTAAGTGTAAAATTCAGAGTGTGCACTACACAAGGAGTTCAAAAGATGTGAAAAAATTTGCTCTCCACAATAGCACCAGCGGTCTTACATGCAGAAGCATGGTCAGTTATGATTTGGATTACATTTTGAGCACCAACTTCTTTAATGCAATATTCAAGCTTCTCCGCAATTATGCCGGTTTTTCACTTCTTCCTCGGCATTTATGGAGTTCAAGAACATTGGGCCTCTTTCGGCGACCGCCATGAAATTAATGAAGTCTTTTTTGAGTATCCGCCCACCCATCACTACAAATATAGACCCCTTTACTTCCATGTGGCCCTGATAGGCTTCATCAACCCCCCAACGTGAGATTTTTCACGTTGCAAGAGAGTGGTCCTCAAAGAGTTGCAGCCGGGAGGGTTGTAACTGGTGATTGGATTGTTTGTGGCAAATTTAAATGTCTTAATATATTATAAATTCCTTGTCAAATTAAATAACAATCCACCAGTATAGAACATCCTCGCAATTATGCAATCTAATTCATCTCTTGCCTCTTTATTGAATGCTTGATCAACGGTGTTGACCCCCCTTCTCTTCTTCGATGCACTTGGACCACTTGCACTTCTACCGACCACACTTGACGTTGAAGATATTGGTAATATTATGTCCCTAGACATAGAAGCTTTCAATCTCATTTCTGTTTGCTCCTCATTTCTGTTTGCTCCATCTCCTTTGTCATATACCTTATATTGTAGGTTTAACAGTTGCACACATTTTTATTCCTTGTCCGTTTATTCGCATGAGATGGGCCTTGACTCTAGAATAAGATCCATTGAATGATTGAAGGTAATAACTACATTTTCACTATCAATTTTCTTCTTCCCTTTCAATTTTTTCAGTTTAGTTACAGACTTTTAAAGAGGTGCATGATCATCCACCGGATCACTTGAAGAACCTTCTATCGAAGTCATATTGCTCTAATTTCTAAACACAATAACACAACAATATTCTAAATCACACATCAAGTAAACTCAAATTCTTACACAATCATACATTAATTACTATCAAAATCTTACATCAATTAAACTTAAAATTTTACACAATAATAAATCAATTACTATCAAATTCTTAAATCAATTAAACACAATTAAGTCTCTCCTCTCTCTCTCTCTCTCTCTTTCTCCTCTCTCTGCGATCTCTCCCCCCTCTCTGTCTGTCTCTCTATATGTCTCTATATTTATTCTCTTTCTCTGTTCTCTCTCTCTCCTCTTCTCTGTCTATCTCTTTGTCTCTCTCTATTTCTTCTCTTTTTTTTTTTTCCTCTCTCTGTGTCTCTCTCTCTCCCCCCCTCTTTCTGCGATCTCTTTCCCTCTTTCTCACTCTGCTCTCTAGAGAGACAGGGGAAGAGAGAAATCGCAGAGAGGGGGGGAGAGGAGAGAGACAAAGAGAGAGGGAAAAAAAGAGACAGAGAGGGGGAGAAAGAGAGACAGACAGAGAGGGAGAGGGAGATCGCAAAGAGAAGGGGAGAGAGAGATAGAGATTCAAAGAAAGAGAGAGACAGACATAGAGAAAGATATTATCTGAGACAAGCTCCCCACGATCGGCGAGCTCCAGACGATCGGCGACGAGTTCCACAGGATCGGCGATGATTAGATCTGTAAAAAAAATTGATCAAAATCAAAGACTCAAATTAAACCCTAAAAACTAAAATTAAAACCTAAAACCTTAAAATTAAACCCTAAAAATGACCTCGTTGTTGTTGTTGACGTCGTGGCCGCCGCCGCCGGAGAGAGATCGAGAACGAGAGAGGGCGGAGAGAGATCGAGGACGACGGAAGAGGGGGGGAGAGAGAGAGATCGAGAACGAGGGCATCAATGGGGGAGGGGTTTTATTCAGACGAAGTGGGTTGTATTTTTTCTTTTTTATCCGAACCCGACCCGCGTGTCGCGGGCATGTCCAGACTGGGTAAAACCCGGTCTGCAAAGACGACACGGTTCGATCCGTGTCAATCAGTGTCCGACACGGCCTGGGTCTGGCCGTGTCCATGCTTCATAGGCGAGCAGAGTCTACTTTGGAACATCCCAAGGCCCTAACAACATGCTTGATGAGCTTGACGCTTCTGGCCATAGAGAGACGTTGTAACTCTGGTTATTCTACCTGTTCTGGAAGTTAGATGTGATAAAAAAAAAGTGATTGAGACATAATTGTCTGGACACTGTTGGTGCTCCAAGACATTCAACGTCCTTATCATCAATCTTGTAACCAAAGTTTATTAGGTAGTCCTTGAGGAAACGAGGATTAACTTCATCTCGTTGAGATGGAAAGTTGATTCCTCGTTGTTGACTATCTGGCTAGAGACACACAAGTAATTCGTAATAAGCCCAGACTCAAACTTAGCGGTGTCACCCCTAATGCATGTAAGTTATTGATGTGACCTCTGTATCAGTCTTTGTGATCCTCCATTAGAATTGCTTAACTTTGCCTTGTCACGAAGCTGGTAGTCAGTGAAAGTATCCCTCCTGTCCTACTTGATATCCAGATATATTAGGAATTTAGGATTCAAAATCTAGACCAGCCCAGGTTGGTTGATATAAGTAAAAGCAAGGATAATAACTACAAATGTGGGATGCCAAAGAGTGAGGATGGATGTGACAAATGGGAAATTTGATTGCATTGTAATGAGAAATCTGAGCTATGAAGTTCACGCATAAATGGGTGGAATCAAAAGTCAGAGACAAGAGAGAGGTCTTTTTTGGGACCAAGGAATTTCGTATCATGAATATGAAGGCTTTGTTGTTGTTATATTCTTATAGAGTAATATGTGCAAATCAAGATATTTAACTAACTAACTAGAGAGTAACACTGATTGATTCACTATCGCGTTTTCCCGAATCAAGCCAGCCTGAGATCCATTCAAAATGAATTACCACTGCAGAAGTCCACGGTTACGCCGCTGTTCTTGAAAAGCTCTGTTACTGCAGTCTAGTAGTTTTGATATCTACGCTTTTTCACTTGAATACTGTTAGCTCACTTAACATGCACCATTGTACCTCTGATGTGCTTCATGTCATTAGAAATCTCAAACCCACTACAAGGGTAAACATTTATTCGAATTTGTAGTCGCGGACAATTGATTAAATCTTTCTTCTGTGTTGCAGATGACAGCTTGTTCTCCTTCTTACGGCATCATGATTGGGACATTCTGGTCATGGAAGCTCTCCTCCATGTTCCCACACAAGATGACAAACAGCAGACTTTCCGGGTAAGTCTCATGGGTGTCAATCCTCCTGCTGGCCCTGTGGAATGCAAAGAATGCAGGTCGACAGATTCTGGATCCTTGAAGAAATGATCTATTTATAGTAGTAAGATATGTTCATCTTCTTTATCTTTAAAAAATGTGTTTTAACCCACTGCATTGACGACAGTTACATTACAGAGGGAAAAGGAAATTTGTTAAATAAGAAACCGAAAGTGAGTTCTGATGGTGCTCAGAGTATTCTCTTAAACTCCCTTGGCAAAAAGTTGAACTATAAGAAAGTGAAAATGTAGGCAATTTCCTAAACTTAGAGAGGTTAGGCTTGTTAATTCTTTGCATTTGTTGGATTCATTTTTAAATGGAAAAGGAAAGAACTTAGTTCTGCGCAATAGGGTGTCTATAGATTGTGCCATTTATTTTAGTCTCCTCTTTTTCTTTTTAACATGATTTGGGAAAGTGAGATATTCTAGTTGTTCAATTTTGGGCCTTTTCTTGGACAATAAGTTTGGTAAACAAAAAAAAGCCATGGAGATGGCAGTTATGCTTATTTTTCTTAGCTGTTTTCTGTGATTAAATATAGTTTCTTCTTGTGATTGTTATTGATGTAAATAACAACTAAAGCTCAAATAGTTTCATGAAATGTCCTGCCGGGTCATGCAGCACTTGGGAATCCTCACTCACCGATTGAGTGTCACTCAAACTATCATTTACAACTTCAACGCCAATCGTACGCGCCCAATCGGAAAGATTAAACTCGGATGTCAGATCGGGAATCTAAGATCCGAAGTGACGTGCTATGTTATTGACGCCGACACTTCATATAATTTACTGCTGGGACAACCATGGATTCATCCTAACTCCAAACTCCATCGCACCCTCTACTCTTCATCAAGTCATGAAGTATATTGATAGAGATGGAAAAGTCCGAACGTTGATCGCCGAAAGGCATCCGTTCAAGAGGGTAGAGAACTACTTCACATACTCCGTCTTATATCAGGATTCTCTAGAGACAGACGAGAATCCCCAGCCAGAGGAACTAGACTCTGGTAAGGAAGCTGATGTCGAGCCAGAGGCAGAAGAAGAATGTCTTTGGGAGCTGAATTTACTTGTAACAAGCGTTAATAAGCTCGATGTGAATAACACGCCAATGATGCTTAAAAGCCTATGTATTTTCAAAATTTTGTGATAAATTCATAATGTACTAGTAAAAGTAAACAATTAACAGCCCTTCTGCTCATCAATCATCTTCACAAGGACACCCCTCTTATCCAAATAGGCTTAAAATCTTGAAGTCGCATACATCTCGTTCCAATGAACCTTTATTCTGATTCCCATGACCTTTTGGAAATGTGTGCTTGTATTTTTTTCAGCTGCAATTACAGCTGCTGATCTCTTGAACCTCTATGCTTGTGTTAGAGGCAACGGAAACATTGGCATCACCTTTTCAACAACATTTCTACAGCCATTCCAAGTACCAACTCTTCCACACCAATAAATTCATGATCTGCTAATAACACAGCCCTCCTGCCATTTTCTTTGTATAGTGAAGCTTCCATGCAAATATCAATGCAAATGCTGTGAAATCAAATTAATGCTGTGTCTACTGAGAATCACAAGAATTGGGTAGTAAACTGCAACATTCACTTGATTTCACACACACACACACACACACACACACAGAGAGAGAGAGAGAGAGAGAGAGAGAGAGAGAGAGAGAGAGAGAGAGAGGATTAGATTACTCGATTGATCGGGGCTCCAAGCGTGGCAGGTGATGGACTGCGCGAGCTGATGGATCGAGACCGCAGCCATGACTCCTCCTCCTCTTTCTTCCTTGATTTCGTTTCTAGGGTTTGAATTTGGAGCTGAGGAGAAGAGAACGTTAGGGTTTTCAATTTGTGGGGGGGGGGGGGGGGGGGGGGGGGGGGGGGATTAGAGTGCAGATCCGAGAGAATTTGGAGCGAGATGCCAATCTTAGTTGTTGAGTACAGATAAAGGACGTTATACTTAAAGATATACAACTTATGTATAATGTTTTTCTACACGTGTGTGTATAGTTTGATTAGTAGTATTCAAGTTCTATTGTACACGGTCAAAATTAAAACTAGTACATCGCTGTTGTTGGTAAGAAACCGACCGATCGATTAGAAGGAGAAGGAGGTGAAAAGGAAGAAGGAGGAAGAGCAGAGAGGAGAAAAAAAAGGAGGGGTCGATGCTACTCTCCTCTTGCTGATGAAGACAGAGTGATGGACGAAGTTTCTGTATGAGCCATGGAAGAAAAGCTCCCTTTAGTCTGTTTGATTATCAAAAACTCTTCCAGTTAATTTATGTGTTTATTCATATATATGTAATTTATATACACACGTATAGTAAAGTGTTCCTAGTAGGTCTCCTTAGATTATAATATAAGGAGACGGGTTAAAACTCCAACATTCAAATATTTTTATTTCTTACGGGTTAAAAGAAGAGCAAACATGAAGAATCTGTTCAGGAGATCTCAAATCACCCATCAACTTCTTTTATTTCTTACTGGTGCTTTCTCGTTTCAAGTATTGCTAGGGATTTGGTAAGGAGGAGATTTAATCGGTCGTCGATGTGTGATGATTCCGATAGTTTATCGGAGAAATAAAAATATTTGAATGTTGGAGTTTTAACCCGTCTCCTTATATTATAATCTAAGGAGACCTACTAGGAACACTTTACTATATGTGTGTATATAAATTACATATATATGAATAAACACATAAATTAACTGGAAGAGTTTTTGATAATCAAACAGACTGAAGGGAGCTTTTCTTCCATGGCTCATACAGAAACTTCGTCCACTACTCTGTCTTCATCAGCAAGAGGAGAGTAGCATCGACCCCTCCTTTTTTTCCTCCTCTCTGCTCTTCCTCTTCTTCCCTCTTCTTCCTTTTCACCTCCTTCTCCTTCTAATCGATCGGTCGATTTCTTACCAACAACAGCGATGTACTAGTTTTAATTTTGACCGTGTACAATAGAACTTGGATACTACTAATCAAACTATACACACACATGTAGAAAAACATTATACATAAGTTGTATATCTTTAAGTATAACGTCCTTTATCTGTACTCAACAACTAAGATTGGCATCTTGCTCCAAATTCTCTCGGATCTGCAAACATGAAGATTCTGTTCAGGAGATCCCAAATTGTTTAAAAAAAAAAAAAATCTATTGTTACGCTCCTCCAAATTCCCCAAAAGAGCCACAACCAATAAATCTCAAATCACCCAATCTCTTTTATCAACAAAACTAGACCTCCAGGAAGTCCAAAAAAGAATCAAGTGAGGGGGCAGTTGCGAAAGAAAGAAATTCATACGATGCGTCAAGGTTCCCAAATAAGACTGCTAAATGAGTACCTAAGGAACAGATGATCAATAGATTTCTTATCTATCAAACATAGATCGTAGATGCCAGGCCTCTGCCAACCACTTGTACTAAGATTATCCTAAGTAAAGATCGCGCCATTGACGACCAACCAGACAAATGCCCTAACCTTCAGATGTGCATTTATACCCCAGATGATGTTGGCGTATAGACTATGGAGTCCACCGCCTTTCAACCGGCGATAGGCACTCCTAACCGAAAAAATCTTTTTGGAGTCCAAAACCCAGATTGGACGATCCCTAGTCCCTTGTCCAGCTGGAAATGCCTTGGAAGGAGACGCAAAAGCTCCCGTTTGACAAGAAGATCCCGTGAATCAATTCTAGAACCTTGATGTTAAAGCCTCCATCCGACCAATGGGACAAGACCGGCCCAGATGGATCTTGTGCCAGTGAAAACAACTCGGGAAAAAGACTCCTCAAAGGGACATTCATGCATCATTTATCAATCCAAAATCTAGTTCCTCTACCGTTGCCACTCTACCGTCAATCCCAAGTAGAAAAGTTCCTTGACAGATCTCAATCCTTTCCAAAATAGAGAAGAGGAGTCCTCATTGATACATCTGTCAGTCCACCACCCAGTTGAGGGTCAATAGTTATGGGAAATGAGAGAAGTTTGTTCGCAGCCAGTTATCAAAAAGTTTCCACCACCATTTAAGAAGGAAAGCAGAATTAAAAACCCGAATATTGATGATACCCAAGCCTCCGAACTCCTTACCCTGCAGATGCGTTTTCAATTCACCAAACAAAAATCATTCCTCGTCTTGTGTGTCCCATTCCGAAAGAACTTTCTTCTTGGCGAGTCAATCTCTTTTCCACTCATCTAGGAAGACGAAAAAGAAAAAAAAAAGAAAGAAAGGAAATAAGTAAGAATGGAAGTTAAAACAACATTGATCGAAGTGATCCTCCCGTCAAAAGAAAGCAATTTGTTTTCCAACCCTGTCAATTTTTCTGAACGCTATCAATGAGCGGTCTCCAGAATATCCTCTCAAGGCTGCCAACCGTAAGAGACGACTCAAGATAATATCTTGGGAGGACAAGTTATATAAACGCAACAAAAAATGAGACATCATTGTCAAATCCATAATCAATGAATCATATGTTTTTTTAATCTTCTCCCTCTCAGAGACTCTGGTACATCTTGCTTACCTATACACATATTTATAAGGTTTCAGATAGTGAGACTTGCAAGACACTTCTACATGTCTTGCTTTAAATGGACATAATATAAAAAGATGCTCTGATATATAAAAGAAATACTACATTAACAAAACAGGAACAACCTCATGGCGAAGGGGATCCATGGGCTTGAATTTGAATACCAGGAGAGATAAACAAGAATGTTAAAAGATGAAATATTTATATCGGATGGTGGTTAATACGTAGAGAGTAACATGGAGGTTTAACTCGCCTTTTGAGCTCGTTTTTAAAGAAGAATAAGAAGAGAGTAAAATAAAAATGAACAAACAAAATATCACAGTTTCTTGTCAACAATGATTTGCTTACAAGGGACTGGAAAAGCATTTGCATTTCTGATTCATGGGCGGCGGAAAAGAAATGGGAAATCCAATTTTGAGATTTTTACCTCGGAAAAAGACTTACTGGAGCCCTTTCACCAAGCCAGGCACGAGATGATTTCTTCTGATCAGAACTAACAGGAGAAATTCAGTTCTTTTTCTCAGTCCCTCAGTCATGTGTAATGCACAAGTCCTTGGTTTGAGTTTTCACATCAAAAGTTCAAACTCAATCATAGGTCAGATACAACAAAAATAAAGGAGGAGGCCATCTTGATCCTGTATCCATTAATAAATGTGCACTGCTTCAGGTTCAGAGAGCTTCAGAACTCTCTCTTTTTCTCTCAGTAGCTGTACAAATTTTCTTTTCAGCTTCTCACGGGCAACACTGCTTTTTCTTTGATTTCAACATATCACTGCTCTGAGTCTATTTCCTTGGCTTTTTCCTCCTCAGTGCGCTGGTGCAAGGAATATGTTATTGACTGAAACAAACTAAGCATTAGATTTTGAATGAATTTGACAGAAAACTCAAAGACATATAATGCCGATATGATTTACCACATAAACATGAAGAATACAAAGCTTGTCAATGTTGGCATTTGTCACAAACCTGCAGCCAGAGCTAACTACTCAATTGCAACCAGATTGAGTACTTGAAACACAGAAGAGAGCAGCCCTAGCTAACATCAATAAACCAATACTAGCTCATAGAAATTATAAGTCGAAGCTCTGCTGCATCACAATTATTTCTCAACAACCGGCTATATACACCGCTTCTTACTCTTCCACTCATACCTCACAAATTTAGAGCTTGGGAAACTGATGGAGCTTCCAGATGACAGAACCAAGGTCGCAAATAATGACAACAAAGAACTAGAATGACACAACACATCCATACTGCTCTCTTCAACTAGGCAATCTGAGAGCAGAGTATGTTTGGGCTCTCTCAAAACCCTCGGAAAACAAAAATACGTTATTTACAGTATCGAGAGTAGAGTTGGCAAAACATGTGTATCATCACAGATAGGAGAACTGGAAGACGATCTAGAAATCCACCGAACAAAGGGGATACTAAAACTTCCAAAAATACAAAGAGATGACATAAAAGAGGCAAAATCAAACGAATTCAGCAGTGCAGTTGATCTGGACTAGGCAAAAAACAGTAGCTCCTAGCTTTCTCATCCTCCAAGCTCGTCATTCGTTTCTTTTTTGTTTTATGTTTTATGTTTTTTTTTTTTTCGTTTTTCAATTTCCGAGCTCCTTGTGGTTTGGGAAGTCTTCACAGCTAGCTCAAACTTTCGCTTGATGTAAAGCAACTTTGCTTCTTAGTAGCCCACCAGTGGGGGATTGAAATCTAGGTGCTGCAGTGAGAGTGCAATAGATGAATCAGTAAGAAAATAAATAGTATCTATAATGGAAAGCGACTATTAACTGAGCTCACAAAACTGCGGTGGAATTTTCGTCCAAAACCAGTGGACTTCTACTACAAATCAAGAGGATTCTCAGGAGACCAATGAACTTGAGTCATGTTCTTACTTTAGATGAAGCCTAATGCAACTTCACTCTACAACCTATGGATACATCGCTCCTTTTCAAATATGTAGGAAAAGTTTTGCAGGTATTGCTCAAACTTGTGACCACGAGATCACGAGCAAGTGCCTGTTAACCAACTCTCTTACTCTCTAAGTTAGTCTCTTTTTAGAAACATGGACATTATGTTGGACCTATTCTAATACATAGTCAAAGTTAACTCATCAATGGTAGAAGGCTCATGCCCCATTAAACGATTGTAGAAGACCTGACTTACCAAGCCCATTAGCATCAGAAGTCCTCATGATTCTCAGTCTCTTGACCGTGTCCAAGAACATTCTGTTTAAGACAAATATTTAACTAAACAATTAGATATTTAGATTACACATAAGTGAAGAGAACTAAAAAGAAAAAGGAAAAAAAAGAAGAAGATAAGAGTGAAGAGCAAGGTTTAGGGTCAGGACGCATAAAAAACAACGACATAAGTTCTCTCAAAGACTTTACCAATGCAAACTTGCAGCTATCATTAACCAAACAAACAACAAAATCCAATCACTAACGAAGCAATCCACACAAATTAACTGGCATTTGAAACAGCACCAAAACAAGTCAATTAACTAATAGCTGAAAACAAAGATTCCTTAGTTTAATTTTTAGTTAAGCTTGCTTGGTTTCATAAAAGTCTTCTCTGTAGGCTTTTAGGTTGTTCCCAGCTTGCAAGTTGCTTAACTTTAAGGCAACCAACACACAGAAGAGTTACCAAGTTGCATCCAAGAGCAATCTAAACAAATAGTCAACTAGAAATTTTACTGGCCTTTGAAATAGCACCAAAACAAATCAATTAGTTAATTATTTGCCATAAACATTGATCCCTTAGTTAATCTCGCGTGATTTCATAAAGTTTGTGTCGGCTTTTGGATCGTTTCTACTTTGTTTAGTTGCTTCTTTTAACTTCAAGACAACCAACACATAGAAGAATTAGTGAACTATATCCAAGTCCCCTACGTGTATCTGCATTAAGTAGAAGTGTATGCTACAGTGCAATCAATTACAAACAAAGCTAATTAGTTAACTCCAATTGCCAAAACAAACTAAAATTTGATGATTGCTTTGATGCATGAAAACTCCTTGTAGTTTCCTTGTATCATAGCAAATTCATCCAACATATCGAGAAGTAAACATGCAACATAGCGAACATACCCCAAGGAACATCTCCGACCAGCATCCAGTCCCCATCCTTATCTTCATAAGTCAGTACAAATTCAGAGGAGCCATCCAATAATGGATGCCTTGGCGATATCTGTCATCATCAAAATCGATCCACATCAAAAACAGTTCAGTCATTCATTCGTTGATACATACATAATACACACACTAGAATAAGCTACAAGTTGAGAGAGCTTACGGGACGATGAGCTGAGGCCAGTGGTGGGCTTGTAGAACATGGCCTCAAGAGCCAATGCAAGGGTCTCATAGGACTGATGGGCGCTGACATCGACCTTCCTCCAATTGGATCCCATCCATGTTCACTTTGATGAACCGAGTGATTCCCACACTGATGATCCCTGCTTTCTTTTCTTGGTTCTTGGTGGTGTTGATGCACTCATTGCTAACATTGTTGTTCTTGTTAGCGATGGCTTCGGCATCTGATGAGTTCTCTCTCGCTTGGTTAACTAAGGTGTTGATTCTGAAAGCCCCGACGGGTGGCCATCCGACTACTTGACTGCATGTTGGCAAAAAAAAAAAATCTTTGTTACATTTTGTAGCATAGAAACACAAAAATTTGCCCCAAAACACAAGAAAATACAAAAAAGAAAAAAAAAATTCAATAACATCCCAATTCACTAAGAACTTTTATCAAACACATAAACTGCGAGAAGGGGGGAAAAAAGAATTACAGAAAGAAACTTTTCGCCCAATTCTCTTTAAAATTAACATAATCATGAGAAAATGAAGGAAACCCATTTACCTTGGCGGGTTAGCGGTTCCAGAAACGTCCGGACAGGCGGAATCCACGACCCGCCTAGCTCCGTCGGATGAGGAGGACACGGAGGAGGAGGGGGAGGACAGGGGGGAGGCACGTGACCCGAGCGCCGGCGGGAAGTCCTTGGCCGTGAGAATCCGGTAAGAATAAGCTCCACCGGCCTTATTCTTACCGCCGCCGGAACTGACCTTCTTCGCTCCCAAGCTCAACCCGAGCTCCAGCTCCTCTTCGTCGTCCTCTCCCCGCTCGTTCCTCATCTCTCTCGTCGTCGTTGAAAGCGGCGGAGCTCGCTTCGGAGAGACCCACGTAGTCTTTTTCCATCATTTTTTTGCCTCTCTCTCTCTCTCTCTCTCTCTCTGGTTTCTCTCTCTCTATAAATGGAGGAGGAGGAGGGGGGAGGGGAGGGAGCGAGTGAGTGAAAGGGGGTCGGTGACGGGACTCGAGTTTTTTGAGCAGTGGGGTTG
Source organism: Agave tequilana (assembly GCA_038442645.1). Classification (NCBI taxonomy): domain Eukaryota; kingdom Viridiplantae; phylum Streptophyta; class Magnoliopsida; order Asparagales; family Asparagaceae; genus Agave; species Agave tequilana. The sequence continues at coordinate 132,915 of JAVJIF010012529.1, forward strand.
GGGAATCGCGAGGGGGAGAGGAGAGAGAAGGGGGGGGTCCCGGAGGGTCACGTGAGAGATATCAGCCGTGGGATCGGACACGTTTCGCGTTGTGCTGCGGTTTGATGCCGGGGTTTGGGAGAGAAAAAGGCATTGGATGGAGTCGCGCCCCCGATTCGATTATTGTCTGTTGTTGTGTGGTTGGGGAAGTGGTCCCACTAACTTTTCTTTTTTATTTTTTTAATAAAACTTTATAAAATGCACCTGATTTCTTTTGGGATGCACTAGAGTTTTGCATCTAACTCCCTGTGACTTCGCTTTATTTGAATTGAGAATCTTCAGCAATTTTGATCATTTTTATTTCTTTAAAAAGATCTCTCACTCTGGCTATTAGAATGCTATTGACTGGAGTGAAAGCTAGAGAACGTTTCGCTCATACATAGAGATTGCAATTGAGTGCTGATTAGACTGTAAGACTTACTACAAGACTCAGTAATATTTATAATATTTATGGAGTTCTCACAAGTAGATATATCCTTGCGTTGAAGATTTTATTATAATTGAATTGCTAGTGATTATTGTTCTAGCTCACGATTAAAGTGAAATTTTCTATATAAATTGGTTTAAAGCTATCAATTTGAGTGAAGTCCTTTAGTGAAGCGATTTTAAAATTATATTCATGCGATGGAGGAGTCCATTATTACATTTTTTTTTTTGCCTCTAATGTATAGATAGAGGTTGTCCCATTATAACGAGGAAATACATAGAATACCCATATTATTATTATCAATAACCGTTATGGTCAATTTAAATCTCCCTCGAAATCACGACACTTGTCCCGTGAAAGAGGGACGCTTTAAAAATTTAACAACTATTTTATCAAATCAGATTTATATTTATAGCTGAGAAGCGGTTACAAGCACAAATAGCGTACAGTTACAACTACCCAAAATACTAGCAACATCCACGTCATCCTCACCTTGAAAAAATACCCCTTCTCCTCCAACGAGAAAAGGAAAAAAAAAACAATCAAACTCCTGATTACTATAACAGCATCATTGTTATCCTTCTCTGAAAGACTAGCGCATCATCTTTTCTCCTGGTGATTTTTTGTGTTCTCGAATTTTTTACATAAAAATTTATCTCTGTGATTGTGATTTCTCTTCTCATTTGCACTTTCTTTTAATATTTGTGGGTTGAAGCCCGATTTTTGAGATTTTTTGCCACCATAATAGCAAAGTTGATTTTTTTAAAATTTTTAGGGGACATAAAAATGTTTATTTAGAGCCTAAATTGCACACATAATGTATGTTTTAAGAAAATGCGTGTTTATATCCAATTCATTCAGAGAAAATGTTATATCTCTCATTCATATAAAAACATTTTTTACATTTCTCTTTCAATCCATCAGCGCGTCAAAATCATTCAATATGATTTTCGGCGCGCGTAAAATAGTCTGCCTCTATTTTGAAATATCAGTTGGGCATTTTCCTTGGTTTTTCAATCTTGAGCAATCAGTTGATATCGTTCAAAGAACAAATAAGGAAAATGTAAAGCGTTTATCTGCAAAAGAGCCAAAGTCGTACTTTCTCTGGAACAGCGAGTGGCATATCATATCAATTTCTCTTCTCCCCATTGTTATCTCGCAGGATGATATATCTGGAAACATTTTCTCGTCTCCACGACAATATGTCGGAAATATTCTCGCAACACCCGACTCTATGCACCTAAAAACTGCCCCCCAAAAATAGACCCAACAATAATTTCATGAATTAAGGAAGCTCTCTCTCTCTCTCTCTAATTCAATGTGTACAACAAACAAATCTCAAAAAGGTTTAGTTTACTTCTCAATGTAACAAATCTCAAAAAGGTTTTAAGTTTGATTTAATTCTTCACTCTCTCTCTTGACTCACTTCTCTTTCTTGGACACTTGGAAACCACCTCCCATTAGCTGCCAGATAAAAAGATTGTTCCATTAATTAATTAAGTGGGTGGTCCTCAAAAACCATGATTAAAGTGTGTTGATGTTGGAGATTAGTTTGCAAATTCCTATTGTTAAGCACAACAAGAGATAGACAAGTGCCAAAAGCAATGCCTTTTGCTTTGGGGAAATCTTGCTTGATGTGAACTATATACATGTCTATTTGTAAAAGTAAAAGCTTTGTTGATCCTACATCAATGGAAAAGAAAATGAGAAGGAGCTCTTCCATCAGAAGATTGAGACGCATGCGAATTTACAGAAATTTGAGTTTTTTTTGGGAAATCAAGGATATGATCAGATACAGATATTACTTGATATATATATATATATAGAGAAAAATGGATATCAGCCGGCAGGCTGAGAGAATGCTCTCAGCCTGCGCTGACGTGGCTCAAATTGTCACGTCACTGAGTTGCGGCACGGTTTTAGGCGACTGTTAAATTACCAAATACCCCTTATGAAAAGCAACTCTTAGAGCGTTCCCTTGATTATTGTTTATTATTATTTTTCCCCCCTTTATTTTGCCGCTCTTTATAGGATATAAATTATTTTCGCCTTATTTCTTTACTCTTTTTTTTGAAAGATGTAGTTTCTCCTTTTCAGCCTGAGATAATTTTTTTTTGAAAATATAAAATCTTTTCAGATCAATGTTTTCAGCCTGCGATAAAATTCTACTTTATAGTTAATTTTTTTTGTATATAATGTAGTCAGAGTCTTGGTCGCATTGTACATTTAAACTGCGACCTTAGCCAAAGTCTTTCGTCGCAGTGTACATGGTGAAATGCGACCAAGGTCGCAGTGTTGTTATTGATAAAGATAGCCAGCAACTGCAATCTAGGGTTGCATTACATGGACTGCGACTTTGGTCGCAGTACGTTAAGTAAGTGTTGTTTATTAAGTGTTGTTTTTGGATTAAGTCATTTTTGAATCTAAATGAAAAATGAAAAGTTGCCTGTTGTCTGATGCGACTTGGAGTCAGTCCGTGAGACGCGACCTGTCATAAAGATTTTATGAGATCTTTTAACGTCAAGTCTATGTTGACGAACCCCGCACCATTCGTTGTTTCCCGAAGCGGTTGTCTACGCGTCGGTTCTTCATTGGGTTAGGCGTTAATGTCTTTTAATGCCAAACCGGCGCTGGCGGTTGGAGACCATGGGCTGCCTATAAATAGGGCTCACCCTCTCCCTTTAACAGCCCATAATTAGACTGTTTTCTTTCGAGAGCAATTGCTCTGAGAATTTCCGCCTTCTTCAGAGTCTCTAACAGGGGCCTGCGTCCATGGATGAAGATGACCTTATTGACGAACTTGATCGATGTTCGTCCACAAGGGAAGAAGTCATAGACCTCATCGTCCACAAGGGAAGAAGTCATGGTCCTCGTCGTTCACAAGGGAAGAAGTCATGATCCCTGACGAGGACTTAATCCTCACCGAGATCTGCTCTGACTTGATGCACCAGTCAAGCTTGCTGGTAACGGATGGTCAGAGTGGGTATGGCGGCGGGGGATGTGGTGGATATAGTGGTGGGTAGCATTCCCTGTGAGGTCTAAAAACCTCCTCTCTTACCCCAGAAGTGACATCGAGGAAACTCCATGCTCACTGGATAACCTTCTGGTGAAGAGATGTTCATAAACGAAAGATTCTGCTGCCACCAGACCTCCAGGAGAAGACTGCTCTTAGTAGTCAACAAGGGCTCTTCTTGGCTCTTTTTATGTTTTGTCTTCTTGGATACTTTGATGTTTAGTCTTCTTTGTAACACTCAATCTTATTGATTCTGCTGCCACCAGACCTGAAGAAGAAGATTTCTCTTAGTCAACAAGGGATTTTTTGATGTTTAGTCTTCTTGGCTACTTTGATGTTTAGTCTTCTTTGTAACACTGAATCTTATTGATTCTGCTGCCACCAGAGCTCAAGAAGAAGATTGCTCTTAGTCAACAAGGGATTTTTTTGATGTTTTAGTCTTCCTTTGTACTGCTGTATTTGTAACACTCAATCTTATTGTATAAGAGATCGTTTTGTATCATTTGCACATGCCTGGAGATAAATGCCTCGACATAAATAAAAAGCATATTTGTTTTTTAATAAACTACGAACTTTTTCGCAGCCATGCATTGCAAACAAAACAACTATGATCATAGATGACACTGCGACCAAGGTCGCATAAGATACATTGCAAACAGTAACTACTGTGACCATGGTCGACACTGCGACCAAAGACTGCGACTAAGTAACTGTTGCGGTGGTGACGTGTCACATCGTCGCAGTGTTGTTGTTGATTAAGACTAAAAATCAGCAATAGCGACCAAGATTGGAGATTTTTTTAAGACTGCGGCCATCAACTGCGACCAAAGTCGCAGTGTTGTTGTTGATTATTTATAAAGACCACCAACTGCGACCAAGGTCGCAGTGATGTTGTTGATTCGTAAAGACCAGCAACTGCGACCAAGGTCGCTGTGTATTTTATTAAGACTAAACAGCAACAACTGCGATCTAGGTCACAGTTTATTTTATTAATACTACAGTCAGAAACTGCGACCAAGGTAGCAGTGTTGTTGTTGAGTAAGACTAAAGTCCAGCAACTGCGACCAGGGTCGCAGTGTATTTATTAAGTCTGCGTCCAGCAACTGCGACCAATGTCGCAACCTTTTCATTTTAAAAATTTTTAAGGGTGAAGTAATATAATTATTAACTGCGACCAAGGTCGGAGTGTTGTTAAGGATAAAGATGGTCGCAGTGTACATGGTTAAATGTGACCAAGGTCGCATTGTTGTTGTTGATAAAGATGGCCAACAACTGCAGTCTTAGGTCGATTTACATGGACTGCGACATTGGTCGCAGTACGTTAAGTAAGTGTTTTCCTTTAGATTAACATGCATAGCGACCAAGGTCGCCGTGTTCTTGTTTTATTAAGTGTTATTTTGGATTAAGTCATTTTTTGAATCTAAATGAAAAATGAAAAGTTGTCTGTTGTCTGATGCGGTCAGAAACTGCGACCAAGGTAGCAGTGTTGTTGTTGATTAAGATTAAAGACCAGCAACTGCGACCTTGGTCGCATTGTATTTATTAAGTCTGCCTCCATGGTCGCAGTATTTCAACCGATACATAGTAGTAAAAAATGTAATTCACACAAAAACTTTAGAAAACAGATTTATATATATTTAAAAAGAAAAACTCCCATAAATAACTCAATTTGATTTATATATATTAAAAAGAAAAACAAAATACAATTTTTAACTTCTAATCGTCGTCATCACCATAGTAATCAGATTCGTCGTCAAGAGTCATGCTTTCATCTTCTGTATCGCTTTCGTCTTCTGTCTCTTCCTCCTCTTCAGGTACAGTCTCATCGTCGCTTTCTTCCTCTTCATGTTTGTGTTTTGGTTCATCAATGAACTCCCAGAAAGGGTCGTCTGTATCAAGTTCAGATTCTGACCCATAGCGAGACATTGTTTCAGAACTAAACATAAAATCATCATTTGATGATGGCTTCTTCCGGTGAAGACGGTGGTGATGGTGAAGACATTGTTTGAATGTATTGGCTTCTTCCGGTGAAGAGGATGGTATGTTTTTAATCCTTTGCTCATGACCCTTTATATATTTTTAATCCCGAAATTCCAAAAGGTTTAAGCTCTCGGACCACGTGAATATCTCTCAAAATATATTTTCTATCTTTTCCCAAAAATTGTATACTTCCTAGGTGACTGTTCAGTTATCCAAAACAGTTTAAAAGTTAATACACTATAACTTTAATTACTTTGAACTCCAAAACAGTACATTATTGCGACCAAAGTCGCATTGGGAACTGATAAATGATTAACTGCGACCATAAATTGCATCCATAGTAGGACTGCGACTATGGTCGCAGTGTTTAAGAGCAGCAGTCGCAGTTGGATATGTAATTAAAAGAGCTTATAAGTTAATATATTGAGAAAGAGACCTTACAAAAAAAAAAATTAAAAGCTTTAAAAGAAGACAAAATATAATTGAATATCAGAAGATCAGGAAATCCTAATCCTCGTCATTATCACCATCATAAGCAGATTCATCGTCTTCATTCTTCTGCTCTTCCTCTTCATCACTTATTTCCTCATCATCTTGCTGGTTTTGAGGTTTTTTTGTTTCACCGATGAACTCCCAGAATGGATCGTCTCTATCAAGCTCTTCGTCTGACCCGTTTCTAGGAAGCGAGCCTACAGCATCAGAGGACATGCTTTCATCAAGCATGTCTCCGTCAAGTGGCAGAGGAATAATGTCTTCTTCACTAACCCACATGAAAAATTCATTATCATCATGAATAGGAGGATCAGTTAATACATTATTTGATGTAGTGAGATAGTCAAAAGGAGTGAAGTCCAGACTGGTATCAGATTCACTAGAATATCCTAAAGACAAAGGACCGGTGGGGGATTGATTGAAGTTGAATTCTGAGTGTTCAGAGGAAGAAGATGGGGAAGACATGATTCAAGAATGAATTTTTTTTTGGAAGTTTTTGAAATCAAATTGAAAAGGAAGAGCAAAATTATAGTTTTTTAGGTATGAGGTAATATATTAGTTACAAGCATTATATAAAGGTCAATATTGTGGAAGAACATGAATAGTAATAATAATTGTTACAGGTGAGGGTTGAGTATGGTAGGAAGTGGTAAAAAAAATTAAATATTTAATTGAAGATTTATTGCTGGAGAATCCGAAGTACAAATTAACTTTTATAGAATTGTTTGGCTATATCTTTAGATTACGTATGGTGCACATCTTTCCTTTCTCGAGATTAACATTAGTGCATATCTTTTTTTCTAGACTGGTGTTGTATCACGGTAGATATAATATAATTACTTCTTTTACAGAAGGCATGAGAAAGAAGATTGCGAATTTGGTCGCAGTACCGAAGGAGGTCGCATTGCTATGCGATAGCATTTTTGTCTTGTATTCTTTATTCTGTATTAAGTCTGCGACCATGGAATGTTTTTTACTTTTGAATGCTAGAAGTCGCAGTCGTCATTTAAAAGGGGTATTTTTGTCATTTGTTTCACGATTGTTTAGGCGGGATTTTTTGATTTTTTGGCGCCAACACTCTGCGACCGATGTGTGGCCTATATTCAGCCACGTCCCGCAGGCTGAGAAACTCTCTCAGCCCGCAGGCTGAGGTACAAATAGCCATATATATATATATATATATATATATATATATATATATATATATATATATATATATATATATATATATATATATATATAATGAGTTGATTGTTGGAAAAAAATAGAAATTATATGCGGAATAAAGACCATGGATCAATGAATCACATACAACTCAAGATAATCAAATGCATAAAATGAGCAATAATAAATGCACTATACCTGAAGCCATTGAAAGTTGAATGAGGACGAGAATCCTTGTGATTGATGGAAGAAGACAAATCCTTGATCTTTCCTTTGATTTGAACCTGCAACCCTAGAGCAAATGATCCTCTTTTCTCTTCTCCTTTTCTTTCTCAAAACTTCTCTGTTCTTTTCTGATGGAGAGACTCACGACAAAAAAAAAAATGAGCGTTCATTTTGATTTCTTTACAGGAGGAGAAAAGTGGGTCGCACATTTGCAATTAGGCCCTTGAAATAAAGCCTTTCCATCATGGCCCCTTTATATTTCAAGAGACTAAATAAACTATATAAATGTGACTTTAATATGGGCATAATATCATATCAGTTAACTTAAATAGGAATCCAATGCAAATAACCAAGGTTATTGGTCCACCTTTAATATGAGATTAACATTCTCCCACTGGACCATTAACCGATTAGGTTAAAACTTTAGAAAAAAATAAATGAAAAGACTCATTTTCAAAACATTTTTGACTCCATTGGATTCCATACTGAAAAACTTTGACACGTGATCACGAATTTTAAAAAAAAATAACAACTGATAAGCCCAAATATGAAATACCGTAATACTGCAATTAGTTTGGACTACCAATGCGAGTCATAGCGGTTATACAACATCCACGTCATACTCCCTTCTATGTACCACAACATTGATAACCTTACTAATTGAGTTCATAACCAAAATGACCCCTGTAATTGTCTTGTAAAGACATTCCTGTTTAACATACATCCAAACATAATATGTGCACACATAATTGGATAACATGAAACACAGAAACAAAACTTTTATTTGTACAATAATGTCAATTACATAAGTACCAAAATACACATTTACAGATTGCCCAAAAGACCCATTCTTACAACATGTTCCTTGAATGTCTTTGGAGGCAATCCCTTTGTCATTGGATCAGCAACCATTAAAGTGGTACTTAAACTTACAATTGACACCTTTTGTTTCTCAACTCTTTCTCTAACCACCAAGTACTTAAGTTCTATGTGTCTAGAACCATTAGAGTACTTACCATTCTTAGAGAAAAATACGGCTGCTGTATTGTCACAATATATCGTCAGCGGCTTGGCAATAGAGTCAACTACACCAAGTGCTGAGATGAAATTCCTTAGCCATAATGCATGATTTGTGGCCTCAAAACAAGCTATGAACTCAGCCTCTATCGTGGATGAAGCAATAATGGACTGCTTCACACTCTTCACGAGATTGCCCCACCTGCTAGCAAGAAAATAAATCCTGAGGTAGACTTCCTGCTATCTGGGCAACCACCAAAAATCTGAGTCTGAATAGCCGATCACCTCCAACTGATCTGATCTCCTGTATGTGAGCATATAGTCCTTTGTCCCTTGAAGATACCTCATAATCTTCTTAGCCAACTTCCAGTGCTCCATTCCTAGATTGCTTTGGTATCTTCCCAACATCCCAACAGCAAAGCTGATATCTGGTCTGGTACAAGTGCTTGCATACATCAAGCTCCCAACAGCTGATGCATACGGAACTGTCTGCATTTGACCCTTTTCTAAGTCATTTCTGGGACACTGGCTACCACTTAATCTGTCACCTTCTGAATGGGTGCAGGACTGACTGAACACATTTCCATATGAAATCTTTCCAAGACTCGGTTGATATAACCTTTCTGAGACAATCCTAGCAATCCTTGAGATCTATCCCTGAAAATCTCTATGCCAATAACATAATTTGCCTCACCCATATCAACCATCTGAAAATTCTTGGTAAGATAGCTTTTAGTTTCATACAGCAAACCAAGATCACTACTGGCCAACAAGATGTCATCTACATACAGAACCAGAAAATAAACTTGCTCCCACTGATCTTTAGATATATACACTGATCAACAGTGTTTTCTGTAAATCCAAAAGAGGTAATGGTATTGTTAAACTTTATATACCATTGCCTGGAAGCTTGTTTAAGTCCATATATAGATTTCTTTAATTTGCAAGCCAAGTGTTCTTTTTCTTTATTGCGAACCCTTCAGGTTGCTCCATGTAGATATCCTCATCCAAATTTCCATTTAGAAAAGCAGTTTTCACATCCATTTGATGTAACTCCAAATCATAATGAGCTACAAGTGCCATAATGATTCTAAGAGAATCCTTCTTTGATACTGGAGAGAAGGTCTCTGTATAGTCAATGCCTTCTTTCTGAGTGAAACCTTTGGCCACAAGTCTAGCCTTATATCGTTCGACATTGCCTTTAGAGTCGCGCTTGGTCTTAAAGACCCATTTACACCCGACTTTCTTACTGTTATAAGGCAATTCAACGAGATCCCGGACTTGATTTGGTCCATAGATTTCAACTCATCTTTCATAGCATCAACCCATTTACTAGAATCATTGCATTCTATGGCTTGTGAAAATGAAACTGGATCTTTATTAATCCCAATATCATAGTCAGATTCCTGTAGATATACCACATAATCATCTGAAATGGCAGATCTTCTTTCCCTTTGAGATCTTCTCAAAGCTGCCGGTTGTGGTGGTTCTATAATATTTCAATGGGAATATCCTCATGGAGTGGTGAACCAATATTAACTTATTGTTCTGGTATCTCAACTTGATGATCAAGCTGAGGGACAACAATTTCTCTTGAAGGAAAGGTTATTGGGATATTTACCCTTACCACTTCAAGATCTACCTTTCTTGGTTCAGCACTCCCACTAATTTCACCATTTTTCAGGAATCTGGCATTACCAGTTTCAACTATTCTTGTACTATGGTTAGGACAATAAAATTGTATCCCTTAGACTTATCTGGATAACCAATGAAATACCCAGATATTGTTTTTAAGTCTAATTTCTTTTCTTGTGGATTAAAATTCTAACCTCTGCTGGACAACCCCAAACATGTAAGTGTCTTAAACTGGGTTTCCTACCAGTCCACAACTCGAAAGGAGTTGTTGGGACAGCCTTACTAGGAACCCTGTTCAAGATATACATAGCAGTCTTTAAGGCTTCATTCCACAATGAATTGGGTACATTTGAGAAGCTCAACATGCTCCTAACCATATCCATAAGAGTTCTATTCCGCCTTTCAGCAACACCGTTCTGCTGAGGCGTACCTGGCATTGTGTATTGAGCACAAATGCCACGCTTTTCTAGAAATTTGGCAAATGGACCAGGATGTTGTCCTGACTCATTATATCTACCATAAAATCACCACCTCTATCTGACTTATGATTTTAACCTTTCTATCTAATTGTCTCTCGACTTCTGTAATGAACACCTCAAGGATGTCAACAGCCTGAGACTTTTCATTATTAGATAAACATAACCATAACGTGATAGATCATCTATAAAGGTAATGAAATACCTCTCTCCAGTAAAACATGGAATGGAGAGTGGTCCGCATATATCTGTATGAATTATTTCCAGGAGTTCTTTACTTCTTATGGCACCTTTCTTAGTGTGTTGGTTGTTTCCTTTAATACAATCACACACATATCAAAATCAGTGAAGTCTAGGTTATCCAAAATCCCAGTCTTCACTAATCTTATTATTCTATCCCTAGAGATATGCCCCAGTCTCCTATGCCACAAGATTGAGGATTTTTCATTTATTAAGCCACGTTTAATACCAACATTCATATGCAGAGATAATAAAGATTGTGCAAACTCATCATTCAATGAAATTTTATATAAACCATCACATAAAATTCCATGTCCAACCGGAATTGAATTATACACTAAAGAGAGTTTTCCACAACTAAACAAAACAGAATATCCAAAAACATCTAATTTGGATAAAGACATTAAGTTTCTTGAAATCGAAGGTACATAAAAAGTATCCTCAAGATCCATCTGATGACCCGTCTCCAAGAGTAGTCGATAAACACCAACATATTCGACCTCCACTTTGAGACGGTTCCCCATAAAGACGAATCTCTCACTTTCCTTCGGTTTCCGGGTTGTAAGGAATCCCTGCATTGAATTAGTTATATGAGTTGTGGCTCCAGAGTCTATCCACCAAGTATTAGAAGGAACTTCAGCAAGATTTGATTCAAAACATACAAAAGAAAGATTTGTACCTTTCTTTCGAACCAAGCTTTCCTCTTGTTGCAGTCCTTCTTCACATGTCCTTTTCTGCCACAGAAGTAGCATTTAACAGTGAAAGCTTTTCTATGACCTTGGCTACTTTCCCCATGGTCATTTCCTTTCTTTGATGGAAATCTCTTACCTCTTCCATATTTACTTTTCTTATGGATACCTCCTGAAGTTACTGCCAACACTGAGTGTTGTGTCTTCTTGCCTCAGCCTCACCTCCTCTTGAACACACATACCAGTTAGTTCATTCAGATTCCACTTATCCTTATGAGTATTGTAGTGGATTTTGAATGGCCCAAACTGTGGAGGAAGTGAGTTGAGGATGAATTGAACCAAGAAGGACTCATCAACCTTCATACCAGTGATCCTAGCTTAGCAGCCTTATCAGACATGTTCAGTATGTGTTGCTGAACTCCTCTATTACCATCATATTTCATGGTGGTAAGTTCAGCCATTAGGGTGCCAGCTAATGACTTATCTGCAGACTTTAAAACGGTCTTTAACCGCACTTAATAGTTCAGATGCAATAGTTGTAGGAGGGAGTGAAGTCTTGATGTTATTAGCTATGGTCATCTTTATGAACATAAGACTGAGCCTATTAGACCTTCCCAAGCTTTGGCATGGCTGACCTGTTCTGCTGTACTCTCAGCAGTTACTTCATCAGGTTTGTCAACTGTTAGAGCCATGTCTAGGTCCAAAACACCCAGTGTAAACTGTACATGTTCAAACCACTCTGAAAAGTTGGTACCATCCAAGGCCGGAATGCTGGTGGCATGGGTGTGAAGGGAAGTAGGGACGTTCACTGAAACATAATAGGACATTGCTCACATTAGGCCACTAATCAATACAAGTTTTTAAATTTAATTAAGATGAACTATTGATATCACTTTGATTTCCTTTGGGCGAACCTAAGCATATCTAGTGTTCACTCTTTAGGTGAGAACTTTTATCACCTATGTAGGTCTAATATAATTTATGTTACTTAGATAGTAAGTCTTGTTACCTTTGGGTATCCAATTCTACACCACTAAGTTACATAAATTATACTACCCTACCCCGGTTCTTAATTATTTGAAAGAGACTTCCTTTGGGCCAGTCCCAATCTCCTAACTAGAACCGCCATCGAGAGTATTATTGTTCTTAATGTCATTTATATTGACAAGTCTTTTATGTAGGTTGTGTCATAAGATTCACTAACCTAGGTCACTTTGGCAACTACTAAATCAATAAACCTTATGAATACCAAACTAACCAATAATATTCTCTAATACTTTTATTTGAGTAAAGCCATAATATCTCAATACATTACTGACCAAGCATCAATCAATATTAGCACAATAACTTAAATGTGTAACATACTTAATGATTGATTATCCATAACTATTAGTCGACTACAAGGAATTACTAGTCGACTAGGGTCAAGTCTAGTCGACTATAGGTTTAGGTCTAGTCGACTAAGGCAAAAGAAAGTCGACTATACCAATATTATTAGTCGACTACACACATTATCAGTCGACTACAAAATTAATTAGTCGACCCCTGAATCCAACAGAAAGTTCTCAATTCTCGGGTCATGAATTAGTCGACTAATAAATATGATTAGTCGACTATACATTAATTAGTCGACTAGTCATAAATTGAACTAAAAATACAGTCGACTCCTGCAGCAAACAGAGAGTTGCAAACTTCTGGAAAAGGGATTAGTCGACTACAAACTTTGATTAGTCGACTAATCGTCGACGAGGCAGTTATAAAAAACAGTTTCTGCCTAGACGATTTTTAATCCCAAAATTACAAAAAATTAGGGTTTCAATTCCTTTGATTTTGATCTCAAATTAATTGCATAATTAGAGGAATGTGAACATGAAATTAGGGCTATAAGATCCTCTACAAATTCTACAATTAAAAGATCAAAAATCTAAATTTTATGAATTGTAAATCAAAACCCTAACTTTTCATAATCCCTAAATCCAAGTTGTATTGATTCTTAATCATGGCTCTGATACCAAATGTTGGAAAAAAAATAGAAATTATATGCGGAATAAAGACCATGGATCAATGAATCACATACAACTCAAGATAATCAAATGCATAAAATGAGCAATAATAAATGCACTATACCTGAAGCCATTGAAAGTTGAATGAGGACGAGAATCCTTGTGATTGATGGAAGAAGACAAATCCTTGATCTTTCCTTTGATTTGAACCTGCAACCCTAGAGCAAATTGATCCTCTTTTCTCTTCTCCTTTTCTTTTCTCAAAACTTCTCTGTTCTTTCTGATGGAGAGACTCACGACAAAAAAAAATGAGCGTTCATTTTGATTTCTTTACAGGAGGAGAAAAGGGGTCGCACATTTGCAATTAGACCCCTGAAATAAAGCCTTTCCATCATGGCCCCTTTATATTTCAAGAGACTAAATAAACTATATAAATGTGACTTTAATATGGGCATAATATCATATCAGTTAACTTAAATAGGAATCCAATGCAAATAACCAAGGTTATTGGTCCACCTTTAATATGAGATTAACATTGATCCCCTAAGAACGGTTCTCACGAATTCATGTGAGAATTTTCACGTGGGCCGTCGGATCTGATAGAGATCTAGTTTTATTTGATTTGATCTATCAGATCCAACGACCCACGTGAAAGTTCTCACAGAAATCCGTGAGAACCGTTCTTAGAGGATCAGCTCCCTATATATATATATATATATATATTATATATATATATATATATATATATAATATATATATATATATATATAAGGATTTACAGAAATTTGAGCCCGGATCCTTCCCACTCAAATGCAACGCTGCGACATTCAAATACAAGATCCACTCCATTGAGTTGATCTATATTATTTCAAGTATTTATAAACCAAAAATCAAGTGTTTTAATACTTTTTGTCTATCCATCAAGTAGAGAAAGAACGGACGGCCTAAATAGTGAGCTGGGTAGTTTAACGGTATAGAACATTTGAAAACTAACAAAAATTGGTTTGTAAGGTTTTTTAAATATTTAGTCATAATGAAATAGCCGGATCGAGAATTTGTATGTTTAAAGACATAGATCTAACCAACTCACTACCTTCGGCCGTTCATTTTGCGTCGCTTGATGGATAGGCAAAAAGTATTAAAAACACTTATATTTTAATTTATAGATACTTTGAAATAATATAGATCAACTTCAACGGAATGGATCTTATATTCGAATGTCGGAGCGTTGAATTTGAGTGGAAAAGATCCGGGCTCAAATCTTTTTGGAAGGACACAAGTCTATATATATATATATATATATATATATATATATATATATATATATGTTTTATTTTTAAAAAATTGTCTGGTAGCGAAGGCGAAGAAAATCTTTCTTAAAAGATATTAAATGTTTCTATAACCCATTAGTTGTTGTGCTTTGAATCTTTTGATATGATGTTTAATTAAAGAATATTTCTGCCTTAATCGAGTTGACCATGTTTCACATGTTTAAATATTATAATAACTATATAATAAAGATATAATCAACTCAGAGAAGTTTAAATGTCATCACAATTCAGAATCACTCCGTATCTCCTTGTATATAATAAAATGCTACCTTCTGATTTGATCTTATGTTAAAAGTACGGATAAATTGCAAAAAAAGACCCTAGGGTCCAAGAAATAATAACTACTCCCTAAGGATTTAAATTCAAAACTTTACCATATCTCTATTTGTTTTAGATGAAAATACCCTCGCAGAAAACCCTCCATGTTTTAAAACATTCAAAAAATTTCTATTTAACCGTCTTTTTTGTGAATTCTTTATCCTTTTAAACTTCTTTTAAACTCTTTAACTTTTGATTTTTTAATTTCTTTTTCTCTTCTTCCACTAGGCATCTTTTTTTAAATTTCTTCTTAACCACTGCTTTCTCTTTATTTCTTTTAAGAATCTCATTTCTCTCTGTTTCTCTTTCACTTACTTTTGTATTCTATTCGGAGTAAAGTCCCTGTCACTACATTAAAATTTCAAAGCCGTGGTGACGATTGAAAGTATTATATTATATTCCAACACGTCTCCGCATGTTAAGGACCCTTTTTATGAGTCAAAATTGGGTTTTGCACCAACGGTATTTTTGTTTAAATTCACTTTAAATGTGCACCAAATGAGAAAGAATTTGGGTTGCTCTGATATTCACGTGCATCATTAAATGAAACACTTTTATACGTTTATTAAATTCAATGTAATCATGTTTGTGAAACCAGTATAAAATACAAAATATCTGAATGTGCACGTATAAGATCAACCCAAGTATAACGCGAATAATCATCAATGAAACTAACATAATAACAATAACCAAACAAAGATGACAAAAGACAGATTCTAAAATATTAGAGTGAACTAGGTCAAAAAGTGCTAAGGCCATATGCTCAATAAGTGAAAAGGATAAATAATTTTGCTTAAACAACTGACAATTACTGCAGTTTGATAATCCTGAGAAAGTAGATGACCCTAGTACACAAGAATCAGATACAAATTTTAAGCGAAAACTAAAAATATAACCTAAACGGCGTAATCAAAAGCCAATAGCTGGAGGCGAAGAACGATGGAGATCCTCTAATTAAAATAATTCACTAACTTTACGACATGTCTCATCTTTTAACTAGCGATCCAGGATAACACAAGAAGTAAAAGTGATAAGACATTACAACCAGCATTAGTAATTTTTCCAACAGATAAAAGTAGCGTAGAAAGTTGAGGAATGTAACATATATAGAGATCAGCGTGAGAAAACCTGAAGGACCTGAACTCAATTGATATCACACATCTAGTTACTGCAAAAAAGGGTACCATTAGCAGTGTAAATACACAAAGAATTATGAGTTGTAGAGAAATATGTAAGAATGGACTTATCAGAGGTCATGTGATTAGAGACACAAGAGTCAAAAATCAAGTAGTAGAAGTACATGAATTTGCAGACATACCATTGAACCGTAGTTTCTACGCAGCAAGAGTAGTAATCTCTTTTATCTACATAGAAGAGAGAGCGGGGGGAGTCACTACATGAGGAGATAAATGCTATATTTGCGGGACTGGACTGAGCTAGGTAGGGGGCAGGATAAGATCCAAACGGTTTACAAAGCAGAGAGGCTAAGACGAAAAAATAAAGTTTTGCTGAAGGCACCACGAGAGAATTGGTGTTGTTGAGGAGAAGAAGAACCGTAGCCGAGGAATTATAGAACATACCTTGCTTATTCACAATGAGTGCAGCAAACGGGTCAAACTGAAGCTTTCTGGTCGTGTTTGAGGTGAGTGAAGCAAATTCGAGTCAATGTTATGGAATCGATCTGAGGTGCAAACATGAGAATAATTTTTGGATGTCGACGTGGGATTCAAATCGTGACCACCAGCGTAGGAGTCGTTTGTTATCGACTGATCTACACAACCTTGTTGTCAGCATGTTGCAAAACAATATATTATATCGAGATCACAGAGATCTTTGCAAAAGTTGCAGTCGCGGTTAGAGTTGGAAGAGAGATGTAGAAAGTTGCATATGCAGGTTAAAGATGAGGTTGCGGCGCTTAAGCAGGAGAGATGGGATCTTGACCACTCTCCATCCCAATCTGAAGAGAGGGTTTCAAAGAGGAAGAGCAGGCGACAATGCGCGCGTAGTGCAAACGAAGGGGTGGGATCTGCAAATGCTGATGACCTGCACACAATAGGTATTCAACAGTGAGGTCAAGATCGATCGTTGTTGTCAAGGGACGCGCGCATAGATCC